>CM053335.1:12042552-12312552 GCA_028583605.1 Dastarcus helophoroides | reverse complement strand
TTTTGAAAAGTTCAAGTTTTTCAAAAATTGTGGTTTCTCTCTCTCTCTCTCTCTCTCTCTCTCTCTCTTTCTCTCTCTCTCTCTATCGTAATTTGGACTTTTTTTTGAAAAAAGCAACTTTTTTTAAAATTTGGGACTTTCTGCAAAAAATTTCGAAAAAAAATGAGTCTGAAATTGTCTAAATTCCCTAAGATATCCAAATATTTAAAAGGGTACAAAATTTTTAAAATAAAAATGTTTAAAAAGTCGAAGTTTTTAAAAATGTAAAATAAAAAAAAAATTCAAATTTTGAAAAGCGTCAAGATTTTTTTAAAAGGTCTAAATTTCCAAAGAACTCAAAATTAAAAAAAAATAGAGAGAGAGGTAAAATTTTCCAGAATCGCAGAATTAAAGGAAATTAAATCAAAATTCAATTATTTTGTCGAAATTGAATAGAATTTAAAAAAAAAATCAGACAAGAGTGGGGTTCGCACAATTAGGGGTCCACATCAATTACTATAGTGAACAGTCAATAGACCATTTATTACTTATTTTTGAAATTGAGATTTTAGGCGAATTTTCTTGTTCTATAATAATTAAAATAAAAAAAAAATGTCTCAAATACACACTTTTTTCTGCAATCAATTGAAATATTTATGGAACTGGTGCCTCTGCTGATAATGTATTTAGAATCTCTCCGAAAATGTTAGCTTGGTTATCCAAACACGTCAGGGCAAACTTTGTTGTGTTTTTTAATCTTTCTTGGTTTCAGGGGACAAGATTTGTATTCTTATTTTTGAAGATAACCAAGAACCAGTCTGTTCCACCAAAATGTATTTAGTAAAAAGCATTCATTCGCAATGAATCGATAGCTAACACTGTTTATAACATCGTTTTACATCCCGCTACAATGACCCATTCCAACCGCAATTACCGTGTTGCGCCCAATTCAATAAACCTGTGCTAACTCCAAAAATAGTCATCTTAATGAAATAATGAAAAAGACAAATTTGATCTGCATTCAATTCCTTGTCTAAATCAAGTTTTTTTTTCAAAAAAATTAATACTCTATGGGTCAAAAAGAAGCACCTATTTTTCCATAAGAATTCTTTTGCTCAACAAGTATTACGATGTCGAAGAATTTTTTGACAATCTATGGCCAAATATAATGGCCCATTTTAATTTTTTAATTTTTTAATAAACCTGTGCTAACTCCGAAAATAGTCATCTAATAATGAAAATAATGAAAACAACAAATTTGATCTGCATTGTATTCTTTGTTTTTTTGGGTAAAAAAAAGGACCTATTTTTCCATAGAATATTCTATTTCTCAACAACTATTACGATATCGAAGAAACCTGTAATTTTCCGATAATCTATGGCCTACCTACTAACCCTGTTAAAATCTAAATTATATCGTTAGAAATCAAGGGGGCATGCTCACTTATTACTCATTTTGAGATGCATCTTTAAGACTATTGAACCAACAATTTAAAAAATATATTTTAGGATTCTTAAAGGTAACTTTTTCAAAGATACCTCACAGGATATATTAATTTTTCATGGTAGACCCTAAAGGATATATTAACTAAAACTTGATTTTTCGGTAGCCCCATTTTATTATAAAGTATTTTCTTTTTCTAATCGTTGGCTGGGGTATTTGTGTGGGTCATCGAGAGCTAACGCTGTGCAAAAGTTTAAATTCTTGCGCTACATAGTTTTCGAGAAAAAACTCTTTGTGACAGACGGGAGGACGGACGGACGGACGAACGAACGAACAAACGGACGGACAGATAGATATGGAAGTTAGGGGGTTAGGATTCTGTTTCTTTTCTTTTTTAAGCTATGGAACCCTAAAAAGATAAAAATTTGAAAATACAAAATTTTGAAAAAGTCGAAATTTTCAAAAAAATTCGAAATATTTTAAAAGAAATGCAACATTGAAAAAGGTCAAATTTTTCAAAAAATCCAAAATTTTAAGATAAATTCTTTTAACAAAAGTCAAGACTTTCAAAAGATCTAAATTTAGATAGAAAGTAAAAATTTTAAATCTTGAAAATTTTTAAAAATTTTAAAGCGTGAAAATTTTGAAAAATTTTAAAGCTTGAACACTTTTAAAAATTTTAAAGCTAGAAAATCTTGGAAAAGTGGAACTTGGAAATGGATATTTCTAATTCGACTAGACCATAGAACTAAAGTTCATTAGAAGATAACCGAAGTGAATCGTCAATTTTCGTGTTTTATTTTCTAAGTGGATAAGGACTTGGGTAGGCGAAGAAAGGACGAATGGCGACACGATCCTTCGAAAGGATTTGCTCCGGCATGATCGAATTAGTTGGTTTTTCACACTACAGGAAATCTATTGCTTACACCACACAAACATCTTTTACGTTATCCGCCTATTAACGTCATAACGCAATTTCGGGGTGTGATTCCATGCCGATTTATCACAATCCCATTATGGTAACAAACGACCCAAGGAATACCGAGCAAAAATTAATAAGCTCCCTTTCAATAGTGAGCTGGCGTGCGACACAAATCTTATTACCTACATTAATATGTCACCGGAAACGCGAAATCAATTTATTTCCACCTTTCAGAACTAAAATCGTATTATCATTTCGGGATGTAGTGGAAATTTATCATGCAAATGAAAATCCGTGACGTACAAGCTCTTAGAATTATGTCGGCATAGGTGGATGTGAATATATATACGAGCATATTGTAAGGAATGTGTGTGTCTGCTAATGAATTCGCCAACCGAGTACTAATTGCAATCAACCACAACGTCGGTGTTCTTTAATATCGCTTTTCCATTAGTCCGGAGCAGATTTCATTTGGTTCCGTCAATAAGAGCGCGCGAAACGATCCTTCGCCGGAAAAGTTGCGTCCCCTAACCATCCACAGAAACGATTGTTGGATTCCTTCCAAATAAACAACCAATAGTCAATCAAATGTTCTGTAATGAAACAATGGAACGCGCTACAGTTGAAAATATATCCAACAACAATGATTAACCGTTTTGGGCATTCCTTTTCCTCATCAGTATTGTACGGTTATTGTAAACATTCCCAACTTATAATTAGTCACATACATTGACGTGAATTATATTTAATAAGTTGCAACTGACTTTCGAAAGTTTTCGAGAAACGCAACTCTAACTGAAGTAATTATTCCTGAAATTTACTACCAAGATGTACAATTAATTAGGTCGTAGAAGTCAATAGTTGTGAGGTCAGTAATCTTGTATTATAGGTTGCATAGTAGTGTCTGTTAATATAAGAGCCCTCGGCGTGACAGAAGTTTAAGTATGTTAAACTTAACACCTTATTTAAATTTAAAATTCGATCTTTTCCGAAAATTGTGTTTTTTTCATTACATTTTACATGTTTTCGGATTTTCGACGATTTTGAAATTTTTCCAAAAGGTTAGGTTTTTATTTTAAATTTGATTTGATTGCGTTTTTTTTTCCCAAAAATTCGTCCTTTTCGAAATTTTTGTTATATTCTCAAAATTATAGTAATTTCCTTTCAAAACTTCTCTTTGTTTTTTCCCACCGATTTTTTAGAATTTTGTCTCCCCCTACCAAATTCTGCCTACGTCTATTATTCGAGTAGCCAGAAATACGAACGATTTCAGTTTTTTTTAATCATGACGTATTCTACCCGGTTTAATTAAACCATGAAGGGTAACAATAGAAAACGAGATCTCTTTATGTCAACAGAGTGAAGGATGTTTAGGTTTCTTGCATAAAATCGATTTGTAATTATGGATTAGAATGTAATCGAAGAGTTCTGATTGTTGTTTAGTGCACCTTTTATATGTACCAACAAAAGAGCTTATATTCCACCCTCGCGTTGGGGTTAACTCTTTCGATTAAACTCGAGAAGGCGTCAGAAATCGGGGTGAATAGTCCCTTACATGCATATTATTGTTTGAATTTAAACGAGCCCCATGCAAAGCATCGAATTTCCCTCGATATTTATTCTTGCATATCACAACACGAATGCGTGTCAATAAGAATAATTTATTATTAGAATGGCGCAATCAAATTGGAGACTCTCTTTTAAATATTTTGGTTTTTTTTGTTCGTTATCACTATTTTTCGCCTAAGTGATTTATTTTTGATAATTCTATGACTAAATATTAGAATTTTGAGACTTATTGATGAGATGCACACGTATAGGTTGTGGAGGTAGGCAGCTAGGGATGCCTAAAATTTTTAAAACATCGATACTCTATTTTTTTTTTGGTGGAACGGACTGGTCCTTGATTATCTTCAAAAATTGAAATATAATTCTTGTTCCCTGAAACCAAGAAAGATTAAAAAACACAACTTAAGTAGCTCTAACGCATTTTGACAGCCAAGCTATCATCTTCAGAGAGATACAGTATCTCTCTGAAGATGATAGCTTTGTTGCTGAAGTTTTCACTTCTGTCAGCAGCCCCCATGACTAATTTTAAGGAATATGGATAATTTCTGCTTGCGTCTCTTTGTTTAAATAGTTCTAAATAATGCTTCATTGTTTGTCATTGATTTACGTATTGAACAAAATGATTATATTAATGTTCCTTGTTCTGAGGTGAGTAGAAATGCAAATCGGGAGTGGCTAGTGTGCAATTATTACTAATAACAATAGATCTACATAGGTAATGGGTGTATCGTTTACTGAATAGTTAATCTGTACTTGTTACACCCTGAGTGTATCAATAGTTGTATTGTTTGGGCCAAATAGACACAATAGTTGACAATGCTGCCACACATGCAATTGTTTGCATTGTTATCGGCGTCATCTATCTATAACAATGCGGCCGAAATGACAACCTGCAGGAAATGGCCTCAACACATCCAAATATCGTCCGTCATATCGATATAACGAACGCCGTCTGGTCAAATAATAATACGGGGGTCGTGGGTTCGCGCCCCACGTTGGGCAAATAATTATACGTTCATTTGCTCGCATGTGCATCTACTACTAGTTAGTAAAAAAAGTAAAAATTTACTCGAGAAAGCTGTCACAGACGAAGCTTATTTTTTTGGTGGAACGGACTGGTCCTTGGTTATTTTCAAAAATTGAAACACAAATCTTGTCCCCTGAAACCAAAAAAGATTAAAAAATGCAACAAAGGTTGCTCTAACGCGTTTCAACAGCCAAGCTATCATCTTCAGAGGGATAGTGAATCTGATATCTCTGAAGATGATAGCTTGGTTGTCGAAACGAGTTGGAGCCATCCCTAACTCGTTTCGATAACCAAGCTATCATCTTCAGAGAGATCAGATTTACTATCTCTTTGAAGATGATAGCTTGGCTGTTGAAACGCGTTAGAGCAACCTTTGTTGTGTTTTTTAATCTTTGTTGGTTTCAGAGGACAAGATTTGTATTTCAATTTTTAGACGAAGCTTAAACTAGAACGACGATGGACATTCAGACTCAGGGACATAGATGTAGCTAGAATAGGGCAACGTAGGGCACTTGCCTCCGTCCTCTGGCTCAAGCAGTTAAACGAAAATTTATATTCAGCAGAGAAGACTTTCTCTAAAAAAATTACATTCGACAAAATTCGTATTTTTTTATTGACATTTCTCGAAATTTCGACCAAAATTCATCTTTTTTCATAAATTCCTTTCGAAATTTCAAATTTATTTTTAAAATTCGATTTCTTTCATTAAAATCCAGCATTAGTCAAAATTTCGAATTTTTATCTTTTGTTTTAAATTCAGACTGATCCAATTTTAAATTTTTAAAAGTTTTTATTCGTATTGTAAATTTAATTTTTACATAATATAGCAAATTTTGGGAAAACAGTTGAAAATTGCAAGATTAAAATTGTAATTTCTAAAAAGAGGGTTTTATTTTCCAGAAACTGGTCAAAATGAAAGATTTTGGTAAAAAAATTAAAAATTTTAAATTATATTTTATCATTTTTGAAGAAATATTCAAATTTGCAACAAAAGTTTTAACGATATTTTAATGAAAATTATTTAAATTTGGGATTAAAGTCAAGAAAAAGTGATAAAACATCGAACTTTGAAGATAAAATTCCAAATTTCGGGAAAAAAGTCGAAATTTACAGAAAAAAAATATTCAACCTTGGAAAAAACTCTCCAAATAATTCTGGTATTAAAACAGAGCTAAATTTAATATTGTGAAAAATAGAATTAAAATTTAAAATGAAGTTTTCACAATAGGGACAATATCTTTTCAAAAAGGTAAAAAATTGTTAATTTATAATTTTACATCAAAAAAAATATAAATTAAATGTGTAAAATGGAAATATTTTGAAAAAAGGTAATGTGTCAATATCAAAATTTTAAGAAAAATCACAAATTACAAAAATATTGAAAAGATTTTGAAATATAGTCGACGAAAATAGTCAACAATTTAAAAAAAATTAGAGATTGAAAAAATCGAAATTTTCAAAAAAGTTTGAAATCTTTGCAACACCCAAAATTTTGAAAAATAGGGAATTTTTTAAAAATACTAAAAATTTTGAAAGAAAATCCAAATATTAATAGTATACCAAAAATTAAAAATTTTGAAAAATATCCAAATCTTTAAAAGTATTTAGTTTTGTTTAAATCGGAAAAAGGTGGAGCTTTGATAAAAGTCAAAAATTTCAGGATTCAAAATTATGAAATGATTTTACAAATGCTCGACATTGTTAAAAATTAAAAAAAAATGCAATTTTCAAATAAGTCAGGATGTTCAAAATGTCGAAATTATAAAAAACTTTCGACAATTTTTAGCAGTCAAAAGGTAAAAAAAAGATTGAAAATTTAAAAGATAACGAGTTCTAAAAATTTATCAACGAAAACAATAATGAATTTAAAAAAATATCGAGATTTGTAAATTTACAGAAAAAATAGAAATGTTAAGGGAAGTTGAAATTTTCAAAAAAATGAAGATTGGAAAAAAGAGAAGAGCGGAATTCTAAAAAGATAAGATTTGAAAAAATGAAAAATTTTAAAAAAGGCAAAATTTTGAAAAAAGTTCAGCTGTTAAAAACTCCATATTTTCAAAGAAATAAGAAATTCCAAAAAGTTGAATGTTCGAAAAATTGCCAAAATTAAAAAAAATTAAAATTTCCAAAAAAACGCTGACAATTTCGAAAACACTTAAACAAAAAAAAATAGTAAGAAATTTCAAAAACGTTTAAGAAAACTCGACATTTTCGATAAACCTAAAAATTTTCAAAAAGCAGAAATTTTGAAAAAAATGTTGCAATTTTTAAAAAGATGTTTAAAAAGTCGAACTTATAAAAGAAGTCGACAATTTGCAGAAATATACATTTTTCAGAAAATTTGGAAATTAAAAAATGGCGAATTTAAAAAAAATAGTCAACGAAAATAGCCAGAAGATTTAAAAAATATCGAGATTTTTAAATTTTTAAAAAAATCAAAATTTTGAAGAAAATCAAAATTTTCAAAAGAAATTGAAAATTGCAAAAAAGTGAAGAACAGCATTCGGAGAAAATGTAGGATTTAAAACAAATCAAAAATAAAAAAAAATAGCTTTTAAAAAAATCGATATTTTAGTAAAAATTGGAGAAAAGATTTTGAAAAACTGCCAAAATGTTCAAAAGTCAAAATTTTTGAAAAAGTCCAAATATTCCAAGAAATTTCAATATAAGGAACTAGTCAAAGAAATGCTGGAAAATTTCAAAAAGGTTAAATTAAGCTTTTAAAAAAATTAAGTCCAGCATTTAAAAACAGTCGATATTTTAAAAAAAAATAGGAGTTAGGATTAAAAAAACTGTCATAATTTTCAAAAAAGTCAAAAATGTTTAAAAAAGCCCAAATATTCAAATAAATCTCAATATAAGCAACTAGTCAAGAAAAATGCTGGTAAATTTTAAAAAGATTATGTCCAACTTTTAAAAACAATCGATACTTTAGAAAAAATAGGAGTAAAAATTAGGAAAAACTGCCAAAATGTTCAAAAAAAGTCAAAATTTTTAAAAATGACTAAACATTCAAAGAAATCACAATATAAGGAACCAGTCAAAGAAAATGCTGAAAACTTTGAAAAAGGTTAAATCCAGCTTTTAAAGAAACGATATTAAAAAAAAGAGAGAAGATTTTGAAAAACTGCCAAAATATTCAAAAAAGTCAAAAGTTTTAAAAAAGCCTAAATATTCAAAGAAATCTCAATATAAGGAACCAATCAAAGAACATGCTGGAAAATTTCAAAAAGATTAAGTCTAGCTTTTAAGGAAATCGATACTTTATAAAAAATAGGAGTGAAGATATTGAAAAACTGTCAAAATGTTAGAAAAGTCAAAAGTTAAAAAAAAGCCTAAGTATTCAAAGAAAGCCCAGTACAAGGAACTAGTCAAAGAAAATTCTGGAAAATTGCAAAAAGACTAAGTCTAGCTTTTAAGAAAATCGATATTTTATAATAAATAGGAGTAAAGATTTTAAAAAACTGCCAAATTGTTCAAAGAAGTCAAATGTTTTAAAAAAGCCTAAATATTCAAAGAAATATTAATATACGGAACTAGTTAAAGAAAATGCTGGAAAATTTTAAAAAGGGGTAAACCGGCTTTTAAAAATATCAATATTTTAAGAAAAATAGGAGTGAAGATGTTGAAAAACTGCCAAAATATTTAAAAAGATCAAAATTAATAAAAAAATATGCGAAGAAATCTCAATATAAGGAACTAATCAAAGAAAATGCTGGTAAATTTCAAAAAGATTAAATCCAGCTTTTAAAAAATCGATATTTTAAGAAAAATAGGAGTGAAGATTTTAGAAAACTGCCAAAATGTTCGAAGAGGTCAAAATTTTTAAAAAAGCCTAAATATTCGAAGGAATCTCAATATAAGGAACTAGTCAAAGAAAATGTTGGTTAATTTCAAAAAAATTAAGTCCAGCATTTAAAAACAATCGATATTTTAAAAAAAATAGGAGTTAGGATTAAAAAAACTGTCATAATTTTCAAAAAGCCTAAATATTCAAATAAATCTCAATATAAGCAACTAGTCAAGAAAAATGCTGGTAAATTTCAAAAAGATTATGTCCAGCTTTTAAAAACAATCGATACTTTAGAAAAAATAGGAGTAAAAATTAGGAAAAACTGCCAAAATGTTCAAAAAAAGTCAAAATTTTTAAAAATGGCTAAACACTCAAAGAAATCACAATATAAGGAACCAGTCAAAGAAAATGCTGAAAACTTTGAAAAAGGTTGAATCCAGCTTTTAAAGAAGCGATTTTAAAAAAAAGAGAGAAGATTTTGAAAAACTGCCAAAATATTCAAAAAAGTCAAAAGTTTTAAGAAAGCCTAAATATTTAAAGAAATCTCAATATAAGGAACCAATCAAAGAACATGCTGGAAAATTTCAAAAAGATTAAGTCTAGCTTTTAAGGAAATCGATACTTTATAAAAAATAGAAGTGAAAATTTTGAAAAACTGTCAAAATGTTCAAAAAAGTCAAAAGTTTTAAAAAAGCCTAAATATTCAAAAAAATCTCAATATAAGGAACTAGTCGAAGAAAATGCTTGAAAATTTTAAAAAGGTTAAATCCAGCTTTTAAAAAAATCAATATTTTAAGAAAAATAGGAGGAAAGATTTTGAAAAACTGCCAAAATATTCAAAAAAGTCAAAATTTTTAAAAAAGCCTAAAAATTCAAAGAAATCTCAATATAAGGAACTAATCAAAGAAAAGGCTGAAAAATTTCAAAAATATTATGTCCAGCTTTTAAAAAAATCGATATTTTGTAAAAAATAGGAGTGAAGATTTTAAAAAACTGCCAAAATGTTCCAAAAAGTCAAAAGTTTTAAAAAAGCCTAAATATTCAAAGAAATATCAATATAAGGAACCAGTCAAAGTAAATGCCGAAAAATTTCAAAAAGGTTATATCCAGCTTTTAAAAAAATCAATATTTTAGAAAAAATAGGAGAGAAGATTTTGAAAAAATGCCAAAATAATCAAAAAAGTCTAAAGTTTTAAAAAAGCCTAAATACTCTTAGAAATATCAATATGAGGAACCAGTCAAAGAAAATGCTAAAACATTTCAAAAAGGTTAAATCCAGCTTTTAAAAAAATCAATATTTTAGAAAAAATGGGAGAGAAGATTTTGAAAAAATGCCAAAATGTTCAAAAAAGTCAAAATTTTTAAAAAACCTAATTATAAATATTGAAATGACCGAAATCTTCAAAAGCAGTCGACGAAAAAAAATCGAAAATTACGAACAATGTCGAAATTTAAAAGTCAACATCTAAAATATCGAAATTTTCAAAAATACTGAATATTTGATAAAATGGCGACTTTTTTGAAAGCGAAAATATAGAAATTGAAAATTTTGAAATAAAAAATCAGCTTTCAAAGAATACCACTTTTCAAACGACGTAGGAATTTTCAAAGAGTGGAATTTTTGAAGAAAAATTCGAAAATTTCACATGGCGAGATTTAAAATAGTCAATATTTAAAAATTTCTAGATTTTTAAAAAAAAATAAAAATTTGATAAAATGACAATTTTTTTGGGGACCAGGAATATTTGCAATTCAACATTTTGAAAAAAAAATCGCTTTTAAAAATTCGACTTTTCAAGGGACGTAGGAATTATTAAAGAGTGAAATTTTTGAGAAAAACATTCAATCTAAAAAATCGAGATGTTCGAAAAATCGAAATTATGAAAGAGAAATTCGAAAAAGTGCAAATAGTCGATATTTTTAAAAATATTTTTTGTATCGTCTTTGCAAAGTTTCGCTAATTCCATTTTAGTGATTGACAAACTAAGATCTAACGCAATCGCTGTCTAGGGCAATATAGAAAAGATTGCCATTTCTTAACAAAAAAGAGGTAACTGAAAATTTAGACGTCTGTAAGAAGCAACTGGCGAAAAAAATGCCAATGAGCAGGAATAACATTTTTTTAAGTGTCTCAATATTTGAAAAAAAATAGCGAATTTGAGTTCACAAAATGTTCGGAATTTTCAAAAAATGTTGTGATTTAACAAAAATCGACATTTTCAAAAAAAGTCAAAATTTTGGACAAAATCGAAATTATTAAAAAAAAATTATTAGTCGGAGAAAAGCCCAAATGAGGTAAAATTTGGAAAAAACTATAATGTTTTAAAAAATTCAAAATTTTGAAAAAAGCTGAGCTTTTCAAAAACTTGATATTTTTCAAATATGGTAAAGAATTTTCTATGAATGGAATTTTGAGAAAATTTAAAAAAAAAACCGAATCTTTCGTAAAAAATCTTAAATTTGAAAATTTTTAATCTTCATAATCAAAAAAGCAGAAATTTTCGGAAAAGTCAAAGCTTTCAACAATCGAAATTAGAAAAAACATTTTGAAAAAACCGAATTTTATAAGTACAGCTCCAAATTTCAAAAAAGTCAACTTTCGACAAGAAGCTAATATTTTAAAAACAAAAAATTGATAAAAATCTCGATGCTGCCAAAAACAGTTCAGGTAGAGCTTAAATTAAAAAAAAAAGGTAAATTTTCAAAAGCAATTCAGAAAGTCATTACAGTAAATGTTATCAACAATTTCAAGTGGAAACTGGGGATGCTGCCTATGCGCGAGCCGCCACTGCCAATAAATATCGTTTTTTATCTATATAACATTATCAAAGGACGGCTAGTCTTTTTTTGGTGGGGGGGGGAGGTAAAACTTAGAAGTTGTGTAAATGGCAATATTTTGCCTGTTATTTTTTTATGGTCTTGGACTGTTTTTCATTTTAAAAATGTACCATTTCTCACATAGGTTAGTCGTTTTTTTGGGGGGGGGGGGGGAGATAAAACTTAGGGGTTGTGTAAATGGCAATACTTTTCCTGTTATTTTTTTATGTTCTTGGACTGTTTTTCATTTTAAAAACGTGCCATTTCTCACATCGTCGTACAAAGAGCCCCATTCCCCCCGTTATTAATCAACGAAATTTCCGAGGATATAAATTAAAGAAAAATGAAACTTAATAGTTAGATTTATGTCCGTACAAGTGCTCTCCATTTATATTCATAATGTTCTTTAATATATTCCGAGTATTTAAATTTATTCATCCATTCGAATGTCGGTTAAGCACGCACCGTTCAAATTAATTAAGACTTACTTCAGAGCTTTTAAAGCAATAAAGTCATCGTGAAATTCACGCAACATTATTTATTTATTTCTCTTAAAGTACGCGTCTTATTCGTCGAAAATGTATGGAAAGAAAAATGCCAGAGCATTTGTTCTCTTTTATTTTCTTAACCCGATGTCTAATTGTACAAAGTCAAGAGCTATAAAAACGGCAGTAAATTTATCATATCTGACTTAATCAATCCGCAAATATATATTCCTGATCAGATATTTAACGTTTTGTTTGTTTAACACTAAGCACAATCGAAACCATAATAAAATATAATGGCTTTCATTAACTAGCCAAACGGACACTAGTTTTATTGTTGGCATAAAATGGGACAATAAAAATTTGTTGATTTTATGCGTTTGTGTATTGGAACTGAGCTAATCTCCATCATAAATAAACAATCTCTTAATTTATCATTTTATTACAATTTAATTAAAATATAAGTAGTTTTGGGTCAATGAGGAGAGTAAACATCTCCTGCAATTTCACTAAATCTCACAGTGACCCCTTCTACGTTATTAAATTTTAATTCACCACCACAGACGAACCGGAAACCAACCAAAATTTTAAATAGTCTACAGTTTAATTAGTCCCATACAATACCCTTCCGAGGAATGATAGAGCACAAAAGCAGATTCTTACGCAAGCAATCAAAGCTAATAAGATAAATTACATCGCGACATTTTGAAGTGATGACACTTTTCATTATCCTTCTGCTACTCATCCTCTTTTGTGGCAAAAAAGGGTCCCACGGTCTGTGAAATATGTTGATCGAAGGCGTGGAATCCACGTAAAAGCAAAGAGACGTGTCATTTTCGAATTATCAATCATTGTTCCTTTATAGCTCCTAAGAGAGATCCCGAGTAATTAATCGGTTTTGCAACACTTGCCCCCCTTTAGAATCCACACCATCAGGTGATAACATGTTTTATTTTTTAGTTGTTGGATTAAATTTCGTTTTAGTTTGGGTAAACGTAATAAAATAACATAATTAGCCACATATAATTAAGTACATGCACAATTATAAAGAGTTCGTCATGTTGCAGAATGATGTTTTGTTCAAATTCGTTAATACGATAATATAGTTAGATATCTAACAAGACTCCAGCTATGCATTGGGTAGCACAATTGCGCCCTATTGCATTGTATGATGAGGATGAGGAGATGAGGAGCATCCTCATCTGACATCAGATTAGAAGAATCCTATTTGCAAAGCTACGCTAAGGTTGTTTCAGACAAATTTACAAAAAATATGGAAAAACGTAATTTTTTCTTTCAGAATACAATATTAGGTAGTTTGGAGGTATCTGGAGCAGTTTTCAGGGATCAAACTAGGGATGCAACATCGTTAAAAAAGCATCGATGTTTGAACATCGATATTTTTTTCAATGAAACATCGAGGTCTTAAACATTCGGTATCGATACATCGATGTTTTTTAAATATTTAATTAAATTAATTGCGAGTTTAAGAAGTTAACATTAAGAAAGGGTAGAAAGGACATGAATTTCAGAAGAAAATTTCGAGTGTAATTGAAATTCCGAATGTAATTGAAATTTCGACCGAACCTGATGATAATCCTGAAAAGTGAAACCAGGTCTAGTGATAGCAAATATTTATCGAAACATCGTGAAATTTTTAATATCTGCTGTTGTTGTTTTAACCGTTAACAAGGTTAAATAGTTATAAAATTTTACGAACGATTTAAATAGAAATAGATTATTCCATTTCTATTTGAATCCTTCACCAGGAACAGAGGATTGGATTGAAAGAAAACTCGTTCATTTTCAATTGTCTCTTGGGCGTTTCACCTTGGGATGCGGTACAGAGGGGCCTGATAAGTGCGAAACCATCAAGATCTATTGAAATCTTGGCGCTTACAATCAACCCTTGACATCGGCATCAGCATCCCATTCAAGCGACGTTTAATTGATTAAAAAACATCAGAAGAATCGTAAAAATAATTAATGATTAATCCTTAATAAAAAAATGCCCCGATGTTTGGTCTTACGTGTGCACAATGCCCTCTAATGATTCGTATAAGCCACAATGACGTTTTAGAATGTAAACTAACGATCCATTTCATCACATAGATAACCAGAGGCGTAACGACTGGGAAAGTCAGAATTGTCTTTCGTTGAAAAATCAAATGGACTAGCTTAGCACGTTTCCTTTCTGCAAGTTTTTCTCCATTTTTAGGTTACTCAGGTGTCACAATTGGTCCTTTAGCGAGGAAATCTTCAAAAATATTTCAGCAATTTTTCAGTTCTTAGATTTAGAAGCTTATCTAATTTAGTTCTGCAGCGAGGAAGACTCCAGTGATGAGTTAAGAGATTAAGCATCCATGTTTCGTTATAAATCGCCCGATTAGATTTAGCTCTCTTGAATAGCTAATAAATAAATAAATTGGAAAGATTTAGATATATCAAGAGACCAAGGATTCGTGTTTAATTACCAATCACCCAATAGGATTTAGCTCTCTTGAGTAGCTGACAAATAAATAAATTGGAAAGATTTAAGTGACTGTATCAAGAAGCCAATTTAATTACAAATCACCCAATGAGATTTAGCTCTCGCAAGTAGCTGACAAAAAATAAATTGGAAAGGTTTAAATGACCCTATTATACTGATGGGGCCATAAAAGATCGAAACTAGTCTATGGTTGTTGGTTGTAAATATTTTGAATTGGAGCATGTTCGACTGTTTCATTACAGAACATCCAATGTATATTATTTGTTATCTTAAACATGTCTAAACCTATATCACCCAGATCATATTGTATTTTATGATGTTTTTATGCATCTCGAAGAGACTACACCAAATGTTACTTCGATAGTCATGGGTTAGTACAAGATATACTTCTTCAAGGATTGGACCACGTCAAAAAACTATTTTTTTTGGTGGAACTGACAGGTCCTTGATTATCTTCAAAAATTGAAATAAAATCTTGTCTCCTTGATTTTGGGAGACAAGATTTGTATTTCAAAGAAGTACTAAAAATTCTCGACGTTTTGCCAACCATCGTAGGGGCTTCAGCAGCAATAAAAGAAACAATAAAAGAAACAATAAATGAAAACAACAAAAAGACAAGGAAAATGAACAGGAAATGAAAAACTAAATTGAAAACATCGGAGTGGCACCAAACCAGAGGCAAAACTTTTCTAAAATCAGAATTAGTTCAGAAGACAAGTTTGTTTAGACAAAAGAGCACGTTGATTCAGGTAAGTTCACCGTACCAGAGGCAAACTTCTTCTGAAATGAAAACTTGCACAGACGTCAAGATTGTTTAGACAGAAGAGCACGGTAGCTCAGTATGTCCACCATACCAGTATATCCACCATACCAATATGTCCACCATACCAAAGCAAAAACACTTCTGAAGTAGACAGTCAACCATGGCACAAAGGATAGATAAGATAGAAGAGCACTCAAACTCAATATGTCCACCATACCAGAAGGGAAACTCTTTTGTAAGAACAAAATTGGTTTAAAGAACAAGATTGTTTAAAAAGAAAAGTTTCCTGACTCAGGTAAGTCTATCATATCAGAGGCGAAACTTTTCTGAAATAAAAATTGGTAGAGACGACAACTCTTCTGAAATCAAAATTGTTTCAAAGGATTGGATTGTTTAAACAGAAGAGCACGCTGACACAGTATGTCCTTAACTAAAGCAGAAACTTTTCTGAAGTAGACAACAATGGCACAAAGGATAGATAAGATGAAAGAGCACGGTACGTTCACCATACCAGAGGCGAAACTCTTCTGAAATTAAAATTGGTTCAGAAAACACGATTTTTTAGACAGAAGAGCACGTTGACTGAGAAATTAAAACTGGCACAGAGGACAAGATTGTTTAGACAGAAGAGCTCGGTAACTCAGTATGTGCACCATATCAGTATGTCAACCATATCAGTATGTCAACCATACCAATATGTCCACCATACCAAAGCAAAAATACTTCTGAAGTAGACAGTCAACCATGGCACAAAGGTTAGATAAGACAGAAGAGCACTCGAACTCGATATGTCCGCCATACCAGAGGGAAAATTCTTATGTAGAAACAAAATTGGTTCAAAGAACAAGATTGTTTAGAAGAGAAAGCTTGCTGACTAAGGTAAGTCTACCACATCAGAGGCGAAACTCTTCTGAAATAAAAACTGGTATAGACGACAACTCTTCTGAAATCAAAATTGGTACAAAGGACAAGATTGTTTAGAGAGAAGAGCACGCTGACTCAGTATGTCCTAAACTAAAGCAGAAACTCTTCTGAAGTGGACAACAATGGCACAAAGGATAGATAAGATGAAAGAACACGGTACGTTCACCATACCAGAGGCGAAACTCTTCTGAAGTTAAGATTGGTTCAAAGGAGGCGATTTTTTTGACAGAAGAGCACGTTGACTCAGAAATGAAAACTGGCACAGAGGACAAGATTGTTTACGCAGAAGAGCACGGTAACTCAGTATGTCCACTACACCAGTATGTCCACCATACCAGTATGTCCACCATACCAGTATGTCCACCATACCAATGAGTCCACCATATCAAAGCAAAAACACTGCTGAAGTAAAGAGTTAATCATGGCACAAAGGATAGATAAGACAGAAGAGCACTCGAACTCGATATATCCGCCATACCAGAAGGGAAACTTTTCTGTAAAAACAAAATTGGTTCAAAGAACAAGATTGTTTAGAAAGGACTAGGGTAAGTCTACCATATCAAAGGCGAAACTCTTCTGAATTAAAAATTGGTATACATGACAATTCTTCTGAAATCAAAATTGGTACAAAGGATAAGGTTGTTTAGACAGAAGACCACGCTGACTCGGTATGTCCCAGACTAAAGCAGAAACTTTTCTGAAGTAGACAACAATGGCACAAAGGATAGATAAGATGGAAAAGCACGGTATGTCCACCATACCAGAGGCGAAACTCTTCTGAAATTAAAATTGGTTCAGAGGACACGATTTTTTCGAAAGAAGAGCACGTTGACTCAGAAATGAAAACTGGCACAGAGGACAAGATTGTTTAGACAGAAGAGCATGGTAACTCAGTATGTCCACCATACCAGTATGTCCACCATACCAGTATGTCCACCATATCAGTATGTTAACCATACCAATATGTCCACCATACCAAAGCAAAAACACTTCTGAAGTAAACATAGCACAAAGGATAGATAAGACAGAAGAGCACTTGAACTCGATATGTCCGCCATACGTAAGGAGAAACTCCTCTGTAAAAACAAAATTGGTTCAAAGAACAGGATTGTTTAGAAAGAAAAGCTTGCTGACTACAGTAAGTCTACCACATCAGAGGCGAAACTTTTCTGAAATAAAAATTAATACAGACGACAACTTTTCTGAAATTAAAATTGATACAAAGGACAAGAGTGTTTAGACAGAAGATCATGCTGACTCAGTATGTCCTTAACTAAAGCAGAAACTCTTCTGAGGTAGACTACAATGGCACAAAGGATAGATAAGATGAAAGAGCACGGTACGTCCACCATACCAGAGGCGAAACTGTTCTGAAATTAAAATTGGTTCAGAAAACACGATTTGTAGACAGAAGAGCACGTTGACTCAGAAATGAAAACTGGTACAGAGGACAAGATTGTTTAGACAGAAGAGCATGGTAACTCAGTATGTCCACCATACCAGTATGTCCACCATACCAGTATGTCAACCATACCAATATGTCCACCATACCAAAGCAAAAACACTTCTGAAGTAGACAGTCAACCATGGCACAAAGGAAAGATAAGACAGAAGAGCACTTGAACTCGATATGTCCGCCATACCAGAGGGAAAACTCTTCTGTAAAAACAAAATTGGTTCAAAGAACAAGATTGTTTAGAAAGAAAAGCTTGCTGACTAAGGTAAGTCTATCACATCAGAGGCGAAACTTTTCTGAAATAAAAATTAATACAGACGACAACTTTTCTGAAATTAAAATTGATACAAAGGACAAGAGTGTTTAGACAGAAGATCATGCTGACTCAGTATGTCCTTAACTAAAGCAGAAACTCTTCTGAGGTAGACTACAATGGCACAAAGGATAGATAAGATGAAAAAGCACGGTACGTCTACCATACCAGAGGAAACTCTTCTGAAATTAAAATTGGTTCAGAGGACACGATTTCTAAGACAGATGAGCACGTTAACTCAGAAATGAAAACTGGCACAGAGGACAAAATTGTTTAGACAGAAGAGCTCGGTAACTCAATATGTCCACCATACCAGTATGTCCACCATACCAGTATGTCCACCATACCAGTATGTCAACCATACCAATATGTCCACCATACCAAAGCAAAAACACTTCTGAAGTAGACAGTCAACCATGGCACAAAGGTTAGATAAGACAGAAGAGCACTCGAACTCGATATGTCCGCCATACCAGAGGGAAAATTCTTATGTAGAAACAAAATTGGTTCAAAGAACAGGATTTTTTGGAAAGAAAAGCTTGCTGACTACGGTAAGTCTACCACATCAAAGGCGAAACTCTTCCGAACTAAAAATTGGTTCAGACGACAACTCTTTTGAAATTAAAATTGGTACAAAGGACAAGATTGTTTAGACAAAAGATCATGCTGACTCAGTATGCCCTAAACTAAAGCAGAAACTCTTCTGAAGTAGAAACAATGACACAAAGGATAGATAAAATGGAAGAGCACGGTACGTCCACCATACCAGAGGCGAAACTCTTCTGAAATTAAAATTGGTTCAGAGGACACGATTTCTAGACAAAAGAACACGTTGACTCAGAAATGAAAACTGGCACAGAGGACAAGATTGTTTAGACAGAAGAGAACGGTAACTCAGTATGTCCACCATACCAGTATGTGCACCATATCGGTATGTCAACCATAGCAATATGTTCACCATACCAAAGCAAAAACACTTCTGTAGTAGGCAGTCAACCATGGCACAAAAGATAGATAAGACTGAAGAGCACTCGAACTCGCTATGTCCGCCATACGTGAGGGGAAACTCTTCTGTAAAAACAAAATTGGTTCAGACGACAACTCTTCTGTAATTAAAATTGGTACAAAGACAAGACTGTTTAGACAGAAGATCATGCTGACTCAGTATGTCCTAAACTAAAGCAGAAACCCTTCTGAATTAGACAACAATGGCACAAAGGATAGATAAGATGAAAAAGCACGGTACGTCTACCATACCAGAGGAAACTCTTCTGAAATTAAAATTGGTTCAGAGGACACGATTTCTAAGACAGATGAGCACGTTAACTCAGAAATGAAAACTGGCACAGAGGACAAAATTGTTTAGACAGAAGAGCTCGGTAACTCAGTATGTCCACCATACCAGTATGTCCACCATACCAGTATGTCAACCATACCAATATGTCCACCATACCAAAGCAAATACACTTCTGAAGTAGACAGTCAACCATGGCACAAAGGAAAGATAAGACAGAAGAGCACTCGAACTCGATATGTCCGCCATACCAGAGGGAAAATTCTTATGTAGAAACAAAATTGGTTCAAAGAACAAGATTGTTTAGAAGATAAAGCTTGCTGACTAAGGTAGGTCTACCACATCAAAGGCGAAACTCTTCTGAAATAAAAATTGGTACAGACGACAACTCTTCTGAAATCAAAATTGGTACAAAGGACAAGATTGTTTAGACAAAAGAGCACGCTGACTCAGTATGTCCTAAACTAAAGCAGAAACTCTTCTGAAGTAGAAACAATGGCAAAAGGATAGATAAGATGGAAGAGCACGGTACGTCCACCATACCAGAGGCGAAACTCTTCTGAAATTAAAATTGGTTCAGAGGACAATATTTTTAGACAAAAGAGCACGTTGACTCAGTATGTCTACCATACCAGGAGCGCAACTCTTCTGAAATGAAAATTAGTACAGATGATAAGATTGTTCAAACAGAAGAGCACGTTGACTCAGTATATCCACCATATCAGAGGCGAAACTCTTCTGAAATAAACATTGGTACAGACAACATTTCTTATGAAATTAAAATTGGTACAAAGGACAAGATTGTTTAAAGAGAAGATCACGGTGACTCAGCATGTCCACCATACAAGAGCAGACACTCTTCTGAAGTAGAAGTCAACAACGGTACAAAAAATAGATGAGATGGAAGAGCACGGTAACTCGATATGTCCACCATACCAGATGGGAAACTTTCCTGAAATGAAAATTGGTACAGAGGACAAGATTGCTTAGACAGAAGAGCACGCTGACTTGGGTATGTTTACCATACCAAAGGAGAAACACTTTTGAAATAAAAATTGGTACAGACAACTCTTCTGAAATTAAAACTGGTATAAATAATAGGATTGCTTAGACAGAAGAGCACGGTAATTTAGTATGTCCATCATACCAGAGCAAAGACTCTTCTGAAGTACACAACCAACAATGGCACAATGGATATGTTCATCATGCCAGAGACGAAACTATTCTAAAATGAAAATTGGTTTAGAGGACAAGATTGTTTAGACAGAAGACCACACTGACTCAATATTTCCACCATACCAGAGACAAAACTCTTCTAAAGTGACAACTAATACAAAGGAGAGATTGTTTAGACACAAGAGCACGGTAACTAAGTATTTTTACCACATCAGAGGCGAAAATCTTCTGTAATAGACAGTCAACAATGGCACAAAGAATACCATGATAGCTCAGTATGTCGACCATACCAGATGGAAAACTTTTCTGAAATAGACATTGGCACGAACAACATTTCTTCTGAAATCAAAATTGGTACAAAGGACAAGATTGTTTAAAAAGAAGAGCACGGTAACTCAGCATGTCCACCATACAAGGGCAGACACTTTTCTGAAGTAGACAGTCAACAATGGTACAAAAAATAGATGAGATGGAAGAGCACGGTAACTCGATATGTCCATCATACCAGAAGGAAAATTTCCCTGAAACGAAAATTGGTACAGAGGACAAGACTGTTTAGATAGCAGGGTGCACTGATTGTTTCACATCCAGAGCGAAACTCATTCGAAACTAAAATGGTTAGAGGACAAGATTGTTTAGACTAGAAGACAGCAGTAACTGATTCCACCATACAAGAGAGAAAACTCTTCTTGAAACTAGTACAAAGGAGATGTTAGAAAAGACAGGACTAACATTTTCACACATCAAGGGAAACTCTTCTGATAAATGACAGAACAGATTGCTTAGCAGAAAGCACGTGACTAGTATGTACCATACCAAGGAAAACACTTTTTGAAATGACAATATGAAACAACAGCTTGAAACAAGCTAACTTGGTATCAAACACAAGAAAAAAACCTACTAATTAACATGTCCACCATACAAGGCAGAACTTTCTGAGAGACAGTCAACAATGACAATAAAATATGATAGAAACACGTAACTCGTATGTCCACAACCAGAAGAAAACTCTTCTGAAATGAAAATTGGTACGAAGAAAATGCAAGACAGTGTTAGATGAGGTGCATGTTTACCATACAGCGAAACACTACATAGAATGGAACAACTCTTCTGAAACAAAACTGGTATGAATGACAAGATTGCTTAGACAGAATAGCACGGTAATTCAGTATGTCGATCATACCAGAGCAAATACTCTTCTAAAGTAGACAGCCAACAATGGCATAATGGATAGGTAAGACATAAGAGCACGCTAACTCGATATGTTCATCATGCCAGAGACGAAACTATTCTGAAATGAAAATTGGTTCAGAGGACAAGATTGTTTAGACAGAAGACCACACTGACTCAATATTTTTATCATGCCAAAGACAAAACTCTTCTGAAGTGACAATTAATACAAAGGAGAGATTGTTTAGACACAAGAGCACGGTAACTCATACGTTTACCATACCAGAGGCGAAAATCTACTGAAATAGACAGTCAACAATGGCACAATGAATAGATCAGATGGAAGAGCATGGTAGCTCAGTATGTCGACCATACTAGATGGCAAACTTCCCTGAAATTAAAATTGGTACAGAGAACAAGAGTGTTTAGATAAAAGGGTACGCTGGTTCAGTATATCAACCATACCAGAGCTGAAACGCTTCTGGAATCAAAATTGTACAAACCATAAGACTGTTTAGACTAAAGAGCACGGTAACTCAGTATGTTTACTGTAAAAGAGCAGAAACTCTTCTGAAGTAGACAGTCAACAATGGCAGAATGTATAGATAAATAGAAGGGTATACTAACTCGGTATGTCCACCACACCAAAGGCGAAACCTTTTTGAAAGGAAAATTGGTACAGAGGACAAGATTGCTTAGATAGAAGAGCACGCTAACTACCATACCAGAGGCGAAACACGTTTGAAATAGAAATAGAAATTGGTACAGACAACTCTTCTGAAATCAAGACTTGTATAAATGACAAGATTGCTTAGACAGAAGAGGACGGAATTCAGTATGTCCATCATACCAGAGCAAAGACTCTTCTGAAGTAGACAGCCAACAATGGCACAATGGATAGATAAGATATAAGAGCACGCTAACTCGATATGTCCATCTACCATACCAGAGGCGAAACTCTTCTGAAATATAAATTGGTACAGACGACAACTCTTCTGAAATCAAAATTGTACAAAAGACAAAGAAGCACGCTGACTCAGATTGTCCTAAACCAGAGCAAAAACTCTTCTGAAGTAGGCAACAAACTCTTCTGGAGTAGGCAACAAGGAAAATTGGTACAGAGGACAAGATTGCTTAGATAGAAGAGCACGCTGTCCACCATACCAGAGGCGAAACACTTTTGAAATAGAAATAGAAATTGGTACAGACAACTGTTCTGAAATCAAAACTGGTATAAATGACAAGATTGCTTTGACAGAAGAGGACGGTAATTCAGTATGTCCCTCATACCAGAGCAAAGACTCTTCTGAAGTAGACAGCTAACAATGGCACAATGGATAGATAAGACATAAGAGCACGCTAACTCGATATGTCCATCTACCATACCAGAGGCGAAACTCTTCTGAAATATAAATTGGTACAGACGACAACTCTTCTGAAATCAAAATTTGTACAAAAGACAAAGAAGCACGCTGACTCAGATTGTCCTAAACCAGAGCAGAAACTCTTCTGAAGTAGGCAACAAACTCTTCTGGAGTAGGCAACAAGGAAAATTGGTACAGAAGACAAGATTTCTTAGATAGAAGAGCACGCTGTCCACCATACCAGAGGCGAAACACTTTTAAAATAGAAATAGAAATTGGTACAGACAACTGTTCTGAAATCAAAACTGGTATAAATGACAAGATTGCTTAGACAGAAGAGCACGGTAATTCAGTATGTCCATCATACCAGAGCAAAGACTCTTCTGAAGTAGACAGCCAACAATAGCCCAATGGATAGGTAAGACATAAGAGCACGCTAGCTCGATATGTCCATCTACTATATCAGAGGCGAAACTCTTTTGAAATAAAAATTGGTACAGACGACAACTCTTCTGAAATCAAAATTTGTACAAAAGACAAAGAAGCACGCTGGCTCAGAATGTCCTAAACCAGAGCAGAAACTTTTCTGAAGTGGGCAACAATAGCACAAGGGATAAATAAGATGGAAGAGCTCGGTAACTCGATATGTCCACCATACCAAATGGAAACTTCCTTGAGGTTCATAGGTTAAATTGACGGACGATAAAGCCAGCTTATGGGATGTCCACTTTATGTTTTATCAACGATTTTGTACTATGGTCTCAGAGTCTATGCATCCGACAGTTATCAAAGTCAAAAAGTCCAAATGGGGTATGCACTCGTGCCTGTTGTCGTTGTTCCCTGCTTCTGGGCTGGGGTCATCTTCATACTGCCCTGTTTCATCCGAAAAGGCCCCAACAGAGGGTTAACTCCCCGAATCAGTTGTTTGGTGCTCATTTAACTCTATCAGTTTTAGGCTCATTCAAGCCATGTTGATGCTAATAGGAGTCTGCTGTCTGTCATTGTAAGTTGTTCGTTTGCGAATTATATCCCAACATTATATTCTTGTATTTTTAAAGCTGGTCAATTTGCTACATAGCTCAGATGAATCCGTTGATTGGCCCAAAATTGGATCCCAAATCACTCTTTATGGTGGCGAAATATTGGGTAAGAGATTTGGTTTTTTGATAATGTTTGATTTCGCTGGAATTTTTGTAGGGAGATCCTTTCAAGGACGTACCAGAAGTAGATACAGAAGCAGCTACAGAAGCTACAAAAACTACAGAATAATAGAATTTGATGTCGTTGCATTCATTATTTGACAAAGTTGTCAATGGTCAACATAACTTATTTAAGTTAACGTTTATAATTCGCATACTACCTTGCATTGATAAGAAACAGATTATAATGAAAAAATTATTAAAATAAAAATTATTTAACCTTTTCGATATTTTTATTTTTTTGCAATAAACGTCCATATTTTCTTAATAGAACAGACTGGTCCTTGGTTATCTTCAAAAACTGAAATACAAATCTTGTCCCTAAGATTCAAAAACACAACAAAGGTTGCTTGGCAAAGGAGCAACATTTGTTGTGTTTTTTAATCTTTTTTGGTTTCAGGGGACAAGATTTGTATTACAGTTTATGAAAATAACCAAAGATCAAATCGTTCTCCACTTTTATTCATAGATAATTGATGCTACCTTTACCAGTAGGCCGGAAACTATTCATACAAGCCTCGTATAAAGTATGCCTCCATGAAAATGTGTTCCCTCATACGTTTTACTGTCACAGACAAGCGTGGGTGTAGCCACTGAGCTACAGGGGTGCCAATTATTAAGCCTTACATGTGACCTCATATACGCCTCTGTCCTAATTTGCATGAGTTACGCCTGCTCTATTTTTCAGTGATTTACTGTCAGTGACATATTCTTTCATTAAAGCGTATGATTTTTTTCATAGCAATTCATCGATGCGATTAATTGACACAAATATGGAAAATTTTGTTAACGTCTATTCTGGACTTATTCAGCACGTTACCTCTTCGTACATTTCAAGCAGTGGCAGCTATGGGGCGTCCTGCCCTTCTAATAAATTCTTTTAACAGATACATTAATTGATAATTTTTAAACTGTATTAGCAAAAAATATAACAATAAGTGTTAAAAAAATCCAGGATGTTTTCACAAATATTTGATACGACCGGAGCAGGTTTCACTTTTCATTTAATAATAGTAATGTCAGATTATATTAATTAAAAATATCTAATTTGTATGTAATATTTCTAACATGTTTAATAATGAATTTCTTATCAAACATATCAGTAATTAAGGCTCTCTCAGATTTAGAGCCTAGTGTCTAGGCTGAATCTGTAATTCCGGACTTTTGGGCAAAAATCCTGTCCAAACTGGAATTCATCTAGGATAGTAGCAAGTAGTGGATGTAGAACGCAGCAAGTCAGTGGCATATTCCACCAGTTGGCGTGCATATCTCCGCATTCTCGACAGTCTGAAGCACGTAACAATAGCCTTCGCGCGCGCAAGATATATTTTATTTATTTTAGTGACACTGCAACTATAAAGCCCATTAATAACATAATCTAAGTAACGAAAATAAATCACTGACTCATGATATTAACATAGAATCAATAATTTAGGTCATCCTATTCCAGATTAACGATTAGACATGTAAAAAAAATCGAAAAATAAGAAAACCGTTTCGATAGCCAAGCTTTCATCTTCGGAGAGATACTCATAAGATGATAGCTTGGCTATTGAAACGCGTTAGAGCAACCTTTGTTGTGTTTTTTAATCTTCCTTGGTTTCAGGGGACAAGATTTGTATTTCAGTTTTTAAAGATAACCAAGGACCAGTCCGTTGCACAAAATAATAATAAAACCGTGTCAAAAAAGTTCACTTAGCAGACTAGGTGCGTGTGTAGTAAGCATTTAATTTCTCAAAGTAGGTTCACTGTACTCAAAATCGTCAGTGGTTGTGATTTTTAATTTTCTTTAAAAAATTTACTTTTTCTAAACATTTTCACTTTTTATTTTCAATTTAGTTTTCTGGAAATTTCGTTAAAAATTTGGTTTTTTCACAAAATTTCAAAAACTTTAACCTTTTTTCTTTAAATTCGCCTTTTTTTAAAGATTTTGTCTTTGTTCTCCAAATTCTATATTTTTTTCAATCCGTTTTAAACCGTTTGATAATTTTCAAGACTGTTACCAAAATTTCGATTTTTTTCTCGAAATTCCGACTGTTTTCTTTAAATTTCGCAATATTTTCCAAAGTTCTGTTTAATTTTAAAATTTCGACGATTTTCCAAATTTGTCTTTTCTGAAATTTAGGCTTGTATTTCAAAAATTGCCCTTTTTTAAAACTTTTGACTTTGTTTTTGGAAATTCCGAATTTTTTCTCAAACATTGCGCTTTTCCGAGTAATTAACGATTTTTACTAAATTTAGACTTTATTCTCGAAAATTTGAACTGTTTTTTAAAACTATGATTGTTTTCATGATTGTTCTTTTTGCCAAATTTATAACAAAATTTGGCAAAAACAACGTAATTTCTCTCAAAAATTCTGCTTGTCCTGAAAATTCCCACTTTTTTGATTTAATTTTTTAAGCTCAATATTTGTTTCCTCAAAATTTTGATTTTCATCACCAAATTCGTTTTCAGCCACCTTTTTTTCGAGATTTCTTAATATTTCTAAATATTTTACTTGTCCTGAAAATTCCCACTTTTTTGATCTAATTTTAAGGTTTCTCTCAAAATTTTGATTCTTATCACAAAGTTTGTTTTCAGCCGCGGTGGGTGTGGGTGGGACACTTGCCCTAATTCATGTTGTCGAGTAAAAGGTTTAGATGACCGAAAAAAATTCCCCTTTTTCTGAAAATTTTACATTTTCCAAAAATTTTAATTTTTTTTTAAACAGGACGTTTTGAGAATTTCGACGTGTTTTGCAGTATTTTTATCTGTAATTTCGACCTAATTTCGAAAATTTGACCTGTTTGCTTAAAATTTGTGTTTTTCTAGGAAATTAGAATCCTAAATTCCAACTTGTTTCTTAAAATTTCGACTGTTGTTTTCTTGAAACTTTTTTTATTACGCGATATTTTCAAAAATTATGATTTTTTTGATAATATCGACTTTTAAATCCGATTATTTGGAAATTTCAACTTGTTAAAACTCACATTTTTTCAAATTTCGACGACTTTATTTTCAAAATTAGGCTTTTTCCCCAAAATTTAATTTTATTTGGAAAAGTCAGACTTTTTTTAGAGAATATAACTGTCTTCTTGAAACGTTGATCTTTTTTTATCAAAAAAATGTTCCACTTTCCCTAAAATTGGGAGTTTTCTAAAAAGCTTCCTTTCGTTAAATCTGACTTTCCAAAAATTTTACTTTCCTTCAGAAGTTTGACTTTTCTTTAGAAATTTTGACTTTTTTTACAAAATTAATTTACTTTCTTAATACGAGTTGCTCGAAATGCAAATTAAAGAGTAAATCTTGGATGAAAGAAAATTTCTGTGGTTTGGAAAAAAATATTTATTGGTAATTTTAGTTTTTACAATAAATTTTGAGATTGATTGACATTGATTGTGATTGAGATTTTGAGATTAATTGAAAGAGTAAAAACTAAGAAACCATTAAATTAAATTGAAACTATAATCGACTATATTCTTGAAAATTTTGTCTTACTTCCCATAATTCTAAGTTTGAACTTTATTAATGCTTTTCCTACTTTAGATGCTGTACGCAAATTTCTTGTTATAATTTTCATATTAAATTTTCGATACTTTTTTAAATTATTTTAAACGTAAAAACTTTAACTCTCTTTTGTTTTTTAATTTAAGTGCTAAATTTTCAAATATTGTCATTTTTTCAAAAACTTTTAATAGGTTTTGTTATAGCAATTATACTTTTGTAATGAATTTTTTTCTAGAAAGGTAATAAAGGGGTGAAAGGGGCCATTTTAGTTCATAGATGGCTCTAAAGTAAAGTGTGGATATTCTTTGACATGTGAGCCCCCTGAAGAAAATTTCTGGTTATACCGGTGCCTCCACAATTCATCAAAAAATAATAATATTTTAGGGTTACCAAATTAGAATAGACACACAAGCAGCACACATGAACTGTTATAGAAAAAATGCAAAATGTGTATCGTTTTCAGTGATTTAATTACTATGGGCAATTGCTTTGATTTGTTTTCAGCATGAGTTCCCATTTGATTAGTTCATATTTTTTAAGGAAACATTCTGTCATTTCATTGTTTTCTATTCGGTCCTTCCTAATACGTAAAAATAATGGAATTCCCAGGATAATTCTGAAACCACTCCATTTGTTTTCAGCGGACACTCTTTTCGAGCGCCGCCGCCGAATTAAAATAGAATTCTATTTCCCATTTCATATGAAAATGGCTTTCCCACAGAGAAAATCTTCAATCCAACAAATGTAACCCATTTCGCCGGCACAAGGAACGTGGACTGTTACAAATAAAATACACAAATGCGGCATTGTGCGGTTTGAATTTACAAAGCAATTGAAAAGATTTCAATATATCCACTATGGGCGCTGTATGCTGCAGATATTTGTGCGCACAGAATTCGATTGAAAAGCCGTCGATTCACCATTATGATGAAAATTTACACTTGTGCACTCCAAGGCACATGCTACTGTTAGGGGGGTTTTGTTAACTTGAAAAGTTTTCTTTTTCAGTTAAATTTAATTCGTTTTACTGTGGCGCGGTTCTCGAGCCCCTTATCGTGTTTTCTATACACAAAAATACACTCTCGGAAAAATTTTCACTTCGGAATATTACAGCTTTGCTACGTTTTGAACTAGTTTGAAAAGAAGACGCTTAAAAGAAGAGATTAGTGATAGGAAAATTTGCTAAAGATCAATATACGTTATATACTAGTGGAAAAAAATTAAGACATCAAAAAAATTTCCCAACTTTTATGTGATTTTCAACAGGCTGTAACTTCCTAAAAAATAGTCGTACAGAAAATCTTAAAGAATAAAGAATTGTGGCTCAAGTGTCTAGTTTCTGGATCTGGATCTAAAAATTTATTATTCTCAGTGGTTTTCAAGTAATGTTTAGAAAGAGAAATAGAAGCAAAACTAAAATTGAATTTTTTTTTCTGACGAAAATTCGAAACAAATGGGCCACCCTACCCCACCATGGTTATACCCAATGCGAGAAGGATGCCACTGTCAGGAAAATGTTTTTTTTACTCAACTTTTCCAAATTTTTAAAAATCCCGATAAACTATACTGAGCTAATTAAACAATCATCAAATTATCGAATTCGAAATATTGTTTTTTTTTATTCAATCATTTTTAAGTTGAGAAATCAGACACAAATAAAAATTTTGAGAAGGTGAAATTTAAAAATAAAGCTTTTTTCAAAGAAAAATTCGAATTTTGAAAAGAATCAGAAAACATTTGGGTAAAAAAACTCTAAGTTAAAAAAGTCTTAGCTTAGGAAGGGTGATGCTTTTTCAGGAGCCTTATTTAGAGCAAAACCTTTAAGTTTAAAATGAGTAAAAATAAAAAAAACGAGTTTTTGAGAAAAATTTAAAATTTTGACAAAAATTCGAGACGGATTGGCCACCCTACCCCACCACGGTAATACCCAATGCGAGAGGAATGCCACTATCAAGGGAATGCTTTTTTCTTAAATTTTCCAAATTTTAAAAAATTCCAAGTAACTACACTGAGCTATTTAAACCTCCATCAAATTATCAAATTCGAAATATTGTTTTTTTTTATCCAACTTTTGTCAAGTTAAAAAATTAGACAAAAATCAAAATTTTGAAATGGGGAAATTTTAAAATAAAGTTTTTTTTAGAGAAAAAGTCCAATTTTGGAAAAAATGAGACAACATTTGGGTAAAAAATAGAAAGTTAAAAATGTCAAAATTCAGATGAGGTCGAGCTTTTTCAGAAGAAGCCTAATTTAGAGCAGAACGTTCAGGTTTGAAATCAGTGGAAATTAAAAAAACAAATTTTATGGAAAAAGTCAAAATTTTGACAAAAATTCGAAACAGATTGGCTACCTTATTCCACCATAAAAATACCCAATGGGAGAGGAATGCCATGTCAAGAAAATGTTTTTTTATTCCACCTTTCTAAATTTTTAAAAATCCCGAGTAACTATACTGAGCTACTTAAACAATCATCAAATTATCAAACTCGAAATATTCTTTTGTTTTATCCAACCTTTTTTAAGTTGAGAAATCAGGCTTAAATTGAAATGAATGAATGACCAAGGACACCTCAATCACGGGGATAGTACAATGGGCCCGGAAAGGGTGGCCTAAGTGGTGGCCAAAATTTTTAGGCAACCCACAACGAATCCAGAATCCAGAATCCAGGCTTAAATTAAAATTTAAATTTTGAAAGGGTGAAATTTAAAAATAAAGCTTTTTTCAAAGAAAAATTCGAATTTTGGAAAGAATCAGAAAACATTTGGTTAAAAAAACACTAAGTTAAAAAAGTCTAAGTTTAGGAAGGGTGACGCTTTTTCAGGAGCCTTATTTAGAGCAAAACCTTTAAGTTTGAAATGAGTTAAAATAAAAAAAAGAGTTTATGGAAAAAAGTTAAAATTTTGACAAAAATTCGAGACGGATTGGCCACCCTACTCCACCACGGTAATACCCAATGCGAGAGGAATGCCACTATCAAGGGAATGCTTTTTTCTTAAATTTTCCAAATTTTTGAAAATCCCCAGTAACTACACTGAGCTACTTAAATTGTCATCAAATTATTAAATTCGAAATATTGTTTTTTTTTATTTAACTTTTGTCAAGTTGAGAAATCAGACAAAAATCAAAATTTTGAAATGAAGAAATTTTAAAATAAAGTTTTTTTCAGAGAAAAAGTTCAATTTTGGAAAGAATGAGACAACATTTGGGTAAAAAATAGAAAGTTAAAAATGTTAAAATTCAGGTAAGGTCGAGCTTTTTCAGAGGAAGCCTAATTTAGAGCAGAACGTTCAGGTTTGAAATTAGTGGAAATTAAAAAACAAATTTTAGGGAAAAAGTCAAAATTTTTACAAAAATTCGATACAGATTAGCCACCCTACCCCCCCCCCCCCATGGTAATACCCAATGCGAGAGGAATGCCACCGTCAAGGGAATGTTTTTTCTCATATTTTCCAAAGTTTTAAAAATCCCGAGTAACTATACCGAGCTACTTAAACAACCATCAAATTATCGAATTCGAAATATTGTATTTTTTCACTCAACCTTTTTTAAGTTAAGAAATCAGACACAAATAAAAAATTTGAAAGGGTGAAATTCAAAAATAAAGCTTTTTGCAAAGAAAAATCCGAATGTTGGAAAGAATCAGAAAACATTTGGGTAAAAGAAAAGAAAAAAAAGAAAGAAAGGTCGAGCTTTTTCAGGAGCCTCATTTAAAGCAAAACTTTCAAGTTTGAAATGAGTTGAAATTAAAAAAACGAATTTTAGGGAAAAAGTCAAAATTTTGACAAAAATTCGAAACAGATTGGCCACCTTATTTCACCATGAAAATACCCAATGCGAGAGGAATGCCACTGTCAAGAAAATGTTTTTTTTACTCAACTTTTCTAAATGTTTAAAAATCCCGAGTAAATATACTGAGCTACTTAAACAATCATCAAATTATCGAATTCAAAATATTGTTTTTTTATCCAACCTTTTTTAAGTTAAGAAATCAGACACAAATTAGAATTTTGAAAGGGTGAAATTCAAAAATAAAGCTTTTTTCAAAGAAAAATCCGAATTTTGGAAAGAATCAGAAAACATTTGAGTAAAAAAACACGAAGTTAAAAAAGTCGAAATTCAGGAAAGGTCAAGCTTTTTCAGGAGCCTCACTTAGAGCAAAACGTTCAGTTTAAAATGAGTTAAAATTAAAAAAAACGAATTTCAGGGAAAAAGTCAAAATTTTGACAAAAAATGGAAACAGATTGGCCGCCCTATTCTCCCATTAAAATACCCAATGCGAGAGAAATGCCACTGTCCAGAAAATGTTTTTTTACTTAACTTTTCTAAATTTTTAAAAATCCCGAGTAACTATACTGAGCTACTTAAACAATCATCAAATTATCGAATTCAAAATATTGTTTTTTTATCCAACCTTTTTTAAGTTAAGAAATTAGACACAAGTTAAAATTTTGAAAGGGTGAAATTCAAAAATAAAGCTTTTTTCAAAGAAAAATCCGAATTTTGGAAAGAATCAGAAAACATTTGGGTAAAAAAACACAAAGTTAAAGAAGTCGAAATTCAGGAAAGGTCAAGCTTTTTCAGGAGTCTCATTTAGAGCAAAACGTTCAGTTTAAAATGAGTTAAAATTAAAAAAAACGAATATTAGGGAAAAAGTCAAACATTTGACAAAAATTGGAAACAGATTGGCCACCCTATTCTCCCATCAAAATACCCAATGCGAGAGGAATGCCACTGTCAAGAAAATGTTTTTTTACTCAACTTTTCTAAATTTTTAAAAATCCCGAGTAACTGTACTGAGCTACTTGAACCGTCATCAAGTTATCGAACTCGAAATATTGTTTTTTCATCCAACTTTTGTTAAGTTCTTCAAATTCTGTCGAGTTACATAACCCATCACTAAATTAACCAATTCCTGAATCGTCATTAACTCTTCTGATTCTTTTAGAGTTTTTTGGCATAAATTTGATAACATTCAATGCCTGTGTTAGTTGCCTTAAGGGCCGAACCATTGAATATCAAGAGCAAGCCTGCGAACTGTTATGGAGTGCGCCGGCGAATTTTATCTAGATTTAATTGAAAGGTAATGGAGATCAAGTGGAGGGTCGCGGTTTTTATAAGAAGTCGATGGTGAGATCGACGGGGTTCCCACAGTACAGTCCACTTATCTGAAGGACCTCGTTCAAGGCCCAGTTAGCTGTTGTGAACCGCCACTCAAAGTCGATTCTTTGCCGACGTTGGACTATTTATCCTTAACAATATGGCCGGCATAAATGAGCTTACGTTGGGTGCACGCGAAAGTGTTCACGAAGATATTTAATCCCTGCAACACGCCTGATCATAGAAGAGATGCTACAACAAAAAAAGGCCGAAATTTCAGAAAATAACCAAAAGCTTCGGAAATTAAAAAAAAATTTTTTGAGAGAAATATGCAGGAACAGTCGAAATTTATTTTTCTTTTAATATAAATTACAGAAAAAAAAGTTGAAATTTTAAGAAAAAACAAAATTTCATATAATAGTATAACGCAATTCGTTAAAGCTGAGTAGTTGGTTTGATAGGTCTGATGGGTCGCGTGTTCAAACCCCGATGCCATCAGCCATAAACTACTCAAGTTGTGCTAATTTTATCTCTCTAGGCAAAAAGTCTATTTGGAGCTTTAATAAATTGTGATTTAAATTTGTATATTCTATTTATTATTATTTAAATATACTGAGCTACTTTAACCTTCTTCAAATTATCGAATTTGAAATATTGTTTTTTTTATCCAACTTTTAAGTTTGGGAATCAGACACAAATCAAAATTTTCGTTAAAGCTCGAAAAAGTTCGTTAAGCTCGTTAAAGATTGAAAGGTCTGATGGGTCGCGGGTTAAAACCCCGATGCCATGGGTCATAAATTACCAAAATTTTGTTTATTTTATTGTTTCAGACAAAAAGTTTATTTGGAACTTTAATAAATTGTGACTTAAATTTGTAGATTTCCTTTGTTATTATTTCCTTTCATATTTTGTTTTCGTTCAGACTTCAATATTTAAAACAAAACAATTTTCCCTAATCTTACGGTTTTGTCAAATATTTTCGTTTTCTATCAATTTATTTGGCAATTTCTTTTTAATCTGACCATTATTTTATTAATTTTTAAAAATTTGTGTCCATAATTAATTGATATTTAAATTATCACATCATTTGTTGCTAGGATTTAAAAATAAAATAAATTTGTTCTCAACATTTCGAACTTTGACTCAAAATGTTACCTTTTAATTTTTTCTTGAAATTTTAATTTTTTTCAACAATTTTGGCTTAAAGTCAGCAAAAATTCAAATCTCGAGATAAAAGTCAAAGTTTGGAATTTTATTTCAAAATTTAGGATCCAAATTTAATTTTTTTTTTCGATTTGGTCATTTATGTGAAAGTTTCAAAATTTTTCTCGAAATTTTCCATTTCAGATCCAAATTCGCTAAAATAAGGTTTAAATATCGACACGTCTGACTCAAAGTGCTAACTTTTGTACGGAAATTTCAGTTTTTTTCTTAAATTTTCAATTTTTTGCAAAAAAATTTTGGTTTTGAAGTCAACAAAATATACAAATCTTGAGATGAGAGTCTTCATTAAATTTCTCTCAAAACTTAATATCCGAATTCCCAATTTCGAACTTTTTTTAAGAAAATGTTGCCCAACTGACAAAAGTTGAATCTTTTTCCCAAATTCCGACTTTCAATTTTCTGTTTAAGGGCTACCTTAAAAAAAAATGAAATATCGACGATTGAGCCGAAGTTTTATCGAAAAGCTTTGGATTTTTCGTCGAAATTTCAAAATTTTCCCCAGAATTTCAATTTTAATATTAACAAACAACTCGTATTTTAACTTGGTTTTAATTTTTTTTTGAAATTTTTTTTTTTTGAATTTGGATATTTTTTCAAAATCGCAGTCAACAAAAATTAAGAATTTTAAGATAAAAATTGAGTTTTAACCATTTTTTTTTCGAAATTTCCAATGTTTTCCCAATTTTGACCTCGTAATTTCAATTTGTACTTAATTTTTGATTTTGAATTAAGGATTCTAAAAAATATTCTTAGAAAATAAGTCAACATTTAGAGACAAAAAAAATTAAACTTTCTAGAAAAAAGTTAAAACTTGGGCGAAGTTTGAAATTTTCTTAGACACTTGAACGTTTAAAAATTTCAACTTTTATTAAAATTTCAGATGTTCCTCAAAATTTCACGACAAATTTGAAAATTTCGTCTTTATGAAATTTTCGACTTATTTCAAGATTTTGATGTTTTTTTAAAATTAAAATTTCAACTTTTGTCAAGATTTTCATCTTTTTTTATATATATATTTTTTTTTTTTTCAAAATTTTGCAAAACATTTGAATATTTCGTCTCTTTGAAATTCGACTTTTTTTAAATTTTAAAGTTCTTTTTTAATTTATTCTTAAAATTTAACGACATGTTTGACAATTTCGTCTTTTTGAAAATTTCGACTGTTTTTAAGAATTAAATGTTTTTTTTTTAATTTTTTCTTGTTCTAGAAACTTTGGCTCTCGAAAAATTCTGATTTTTTCGACTGTGTTTGAAAATGCGTTTGAAAATTGTGTCTTTTTGAAAATTTCTTCTTCTTCTTTAAAAATTTGATGTTCTTTTTTAAATATTTTATTGTTCTGTTGTTCTTTTTTCTAATTTTTCTCAAAATTTCAAAACACGTTTAAAAATTTTGTTTTTTTGAAAATTTCGATTTTTTTAGGATTTTTAATCTTTTTTAGTTTTTTTCTCAAAATTTCACGACACGCTTGACAATTTCGTCTTTTTGAAAGTTTCGACTTTTTTTTAAGAATTAAATGTTTTTTTTTAATTTTTTCTTGTTCTAGATATTTTGGCTCTTGAAAATTTCTGGTTTTTTTCGACTGTGTTTGAAAATGCGTTTGAAAATTTTGTCTTTTTAAAAATTTCCACTTTTTACAAGAATTTGATGTTTTTTTTAAAATATTTTCTTGTTCTGTTGTTGTTTTTTTTTCTCAAAATTTCACAGCACGTTTGAAACTTTTGTTTTTGTTTGAAAATTTCGACTTTTTAGGATTTTAATCTTTTTTTAAATTTTTTCTCAAAATTTTGAAAAGCGTTTGAAAATTTCGTCTTCTTCAAAATTTCGACTTTTTTCAAGAATTTGATGTTTTTTTTTAAATATTTTCTTATTCTGTTATTGTGTTTTTTTTAATTTTTTCTCAAAATTTCACAACACGTTTGAAAATTTTGTTTTTTTGAAAATTTCGACTTTTTAAGATTTTAATCTTTTTTTAAATTTTTTCTCAAAATTTTGAAAAGCGTTTGAAAATTTCGTCTTCTTCAAAATTTCGACTTTTTTCAAGAATTTGATGTTTTTTTTAAATATTTTCGTATTCTGTTGTTTTTTTTTTTAATTTTTTCTGAAAATTTCACAACACGTTTGAAAATTTTGTTTTTTTGAAAATGTCGACTTTTTTCAAGAATTGAATGTTTTTTTTTAATTTTTTCTTGATATTTCTTTCGTAATTTTTTTTTCAAAATTTTGCAAAACGTTTAAATATTTCGTCCCTTTGAAACTCGACTTTTTTAATATTATTTTTTAATTTGTTCTCAAAATTTCACGACACGTTTGACAATTTCGTCTCTTTGAAAATTTCGACTTTTGTTAAGAATTGAATGTTTTTTTTTAATTTTTCTTGTTCTTCTGGAAACTTTGGCTCTTGAAAAATTCTGTTTTTTTCGACAGTGTTTGAAAATGCGTTTGAAAATTTTGTCTTTTTAAAAATTTCCACTTTTTTCAAAAATTTGATGTTTTTTTTTAAATATTTTCTTGTTCTGTTGTTTTTTTTTTCTCAAAATTTCACAACACGTTTGAAAATTTTGTTGTTTTCAAAATTACGACTTTTTAGGATTTTAATCTTTTTTTAAATTTTTTCTCAAAATGTTGAAAAGCGTTTAAAATTTTCGTCTTTTTTAAAATTTCAACTTTTTTTAAGAATTTGATGTTTTTTTTAAATATTTTCTTGTTCTGATGTTGTTTTTTTTAAATTTAAAAATGAAAATTTCACAACACGTTTGAAAATTTTGTTATTTTGAAAATTTCGACTTTTTAGGATTTTAATCTTCTTTTAAATTTTTTCTCAAAATTTTGAAAAGCGTTTGAAAATTTCATCTTTTTCAAAATTATAACTTTTTTTAAAATTTTAATGTTTTTTTTTTATATTTTTTCCCAAAATTTCAATTTCATGAAACGTTTCAAAATTTCGCCTTTTTGAAAATTACGACTTTTTTAAAGATTTTGATGTTTTTTTAAAACTTTTTAACAGAATTTCTCGACAGGTTTGAATATTTTGTTTTTTCGAAAATTTCGACTTTTTTCAAGATGTTAATCTTTCTTTTATAATTTTTTCTCAAAATTTTACAAAACGTTTGAATATTTCGTCTCTAAAACTCCCGACTTTTTTTTAATTTTAATGTTGTTTTTTAATTTATTCTTAAAATTTCCCAACACGTTTGACTCGTCTTTTTGAAAATTTCTTTTTTTAAGAATTGAATATTTTTTTTTATTTTTTTTTGTTCTAGAAACTTTGGCTCTTGAAAAAGTCTGGTTTTTTCGACTGTGTTTAAAAATGCGTTTGAAAATTTTGTCTTTTTGAAAATTTCGACTTTTTTCAAGAATTTGATGTTTTTTTTAAATATCTTCTTGTTCTGTTATTGTTTTTTTTTCTCAAAATTTTACACGTTTGAAACTTTTGTTTTTGTTTGAAAATTTCGACTTTTGAGGATTTTAATCTTTTTTTAAATTTTTTCTCAAAATTTTAAAGAGTTTGTGTTTCGTCTTTTTCAAAATTTCGACTTTTTTCGAGAATTTGATGTTTTTTTTTAAATATTTTTTTGTTCTGTTGTTGTTTTTTCTTTAATTTTTTCTCAAAATTTCACAACACGTTTGAAAATTTTGTTTTTTTGAAAATATCGACTTTTTAAGATTTTAATCTTTTTTTAAATTTTTCCTCAAAATTTTGAAAAGCGTTTGAAAATTTCGTCTTCTTCAAAATTTCGACTTTTTTCAAGAATTTGATGTTTTTTTAAAATATTTTCTTGTTCTGTTGTTGTTTTTTAATTGTGTCTCAAAATTTCACAACACGTTTGAAAATTGTTTTTTTAAAAATTTCGAATTTTTAAGATTTTAATCTTTTTTTATATTTTTTCTCAAAATTTTGAAAAGCGTTTGAAAATTTCGTCTTTTTCAAAATTTTAACTTTTTTCAAAATTTTAATGTTGTTTTCTTTTATATTTTGTCCCAAAATTGCGCGAAATGTTTGAAAATTTCGTCTTTTTGAAAATTTCCACTTTTTGAAAGATTTTAATGTTTTATTTTTAATTTAGTCCCAAAATGTCACGACACGTTAGAAAATTTCGTCTTTTTGAAAATTTCGACTTTTTAAAGAATTTGATGGTTTTTTTTTAAATATTTTTTTGTTCTAGCAAATTTGGCTTTTCAACAATTTTGGTTTTTTTCGAATCAGTTTTATATTTCGACGTCTTTGTAAATATTTCGACTTTTTTAAGATACTTTAACGTTTTTGAAAATGTTGGCTTTTGTTGAAAATTCGGAGGTTTTTCAAAATTTAACGACACGTTTGAAAATTTCGTGTTTTTCAAAATTTTAATGTTTTCTTTTATATTTTTTCCCAAAATTTCGCGCAATGTTTGAAAATTTCGTCTTTTTGAAAATTTCGACTTTTTGAAAGATTTTAATGTTTTTTTTTTAATTTAGTCCCAAAATGTCACGACACGTTAGAAAATTTCGTCTTTTTGAAAATTTCGACTTTTTAAAGAATTTGATGGTTTTTTTTTAAATATGTTTTTGCTCTAGAAAATTTGGCTTTTCAACAATTTTGGTTTTTTTCGAATCAGTTTTTTATTTCGACGTCTTTGTAAATATTTCGACTTTTTGGGATACTTCAACGTTTTTGAAAACTTTGGCTTTTGTTGCAAATTCGGAGGTTTCTCAAAATTTAACGACACGTTTGAAAATTTCGTCTGTTTTAAAATTTCCAGATTTTTTAAAGGTTTTGATGTTTTTTTAATTGAATTTTTCCTCAAAATTTCATAACACGTTTGAAAATTTTGTTTTTCTGAAAATATTGACTTTTTTCACGGTTTCCATCTTTTTTTTTAATTTTTTCTCAATATTTTGATAAACGTTTGAAAATTTCGTCTTTTTAAATCAACTTTTTTCAAGATTTTAATGTTTTTTTTTATGGTTTTTTTTAAAATATTTTTTGTTCTTGGCTTTTCAACAATTTCGGTATTTTTCGAATCAGTTTTTTATTTCGACGTGTAAATATTTCAACTTTTTTGGGATACTTCAACGTTTTTGAAAATTTTGGGTTTTGTTGAAAATTCGGAGGTTTCTCAAAATTGAACTCAACGAATGAAAATTATGTCTGTTTTAAAATTGCCACATTTTTTAAAGGTTTTGATGTTTTTTTTATTAAATTGTTCCTCAAAATCTCACATGTTTGAAAATTTTGTTTTTCTGAAAATTTTGACTGTTTTCAGGATTTCCATCTTTTTTTTAGATCTTTTTTCAATATTTTGATAAACGTTTGAAAATTTCGTCTCTTTAATTCAACCTTTTTTAGGATTTTAATGTTGTTTTTTTATTTTTTTTTTGATGGTTTTTTTTTATATATTTTTTTGTTCTTGAAAATTTGGCTTTTCAACAATTTCGGTTTTTTTCGAATCAGTTTTTTATTTCGACGTCTTTGTAAATATTTCAATTTTTGTGGGATACTACAACGTTTTTGAAAATTTTTGGTTTTGTTCAAAATTCGGAGGTTTCTCAAAATTTAACGACACGTTTGAAAATTTCGTCTGTTTTAATATTTCCACATTTTTTAAAGATTTTGATGTTTTTTTTATTGAATTTTTCCTCAAAATTTCACAACACGTTTAAAAATTTTGTTTTTCTGAAAATATTGACATTTTTCAGGGTTTCCATCTTTTTTTTTTAATTTTTTCTCAATATTTTGATAAACGTTTGAAAATTTCGTCTTTTTAATTCAACTTTTTTCAAGATTTTAATGTTGTTTTTTTTTGATGGTTTTTTTTAAAATATTTTTTTATTCTTGAAAATTTGGCTTTTCAACCATTTTGGTATTTTTCGAATCAGTTTTTTATTTCGACGTCTTTGTAAATATTTCAACTTTTTTGGGATACTTCAACGTTTTTGAAAATTTTCGGTTTTGTTGAAAATTCGGAGGTTTTCCAAATTGAACTCCTGGGTTAAAAATTTCGTCTGTTTTAAAATTTCCACATTTTTTAAAGGTTTTGATGTTTTTTTAATAAATTTGTCCTCAAAATTTCATAACACGTTTGAAAATTTAGTTTTTCTGAAAATTTTGACGTTTTTCATAATTTTAATCTTTTTAATTTAACTTTTTTCAAGACTTTAATGTTGGTTTTTTATTTTTTTCCCAAAATTTCGCAAAACGTTTAAAAATTTTATCTTTTTAAAAATCGCGACTTTTTTCAAGATTCTGTTTTTTTATTTTTTGCTCAAAATTTTATGAAACGTTTGAAAATTTCGACTTCAAATTCTTATCAAGTCACCAGGCGCAGTTGATAAGACAGGTTGCTGAGAACGAATATCGTCAATTAATGCACAACAAATTTCAAAAAAATCGGCATTTATCAAAACCCAAAATTTCAAGAACAAGAAAAAAATAAAGAAAAGCATCATCATCCTTTTTTGGCAAAACAGGCTGGTTCTTGATTGAATTGAAATACAAATCTTGTCCCCTGAAACCAAAAAAGATTAAAAAAACATTCATCTTCAAGATACTTTCTGAAGATGATAGCTTGGCTATCGAAACGCGTTAGAGCAACCTTTGTCGTGTTTTTTAATCTTTCTTGGTTTCAGATTGACATTTCAATTCAATCAAGAACCAGTCTGTTTCGCCAAAAAAAGGAATTTGATGCTTTTCTTTATTTTTTCTCGTTCTCGAAAGTTTGGGTTTTGATAAATGCCGATTTTTTTGAAATTTGTTGTCCATTAATTGACGATGTTCGTCCTCAGCAGTCTGCCTTATCAACAGGCCTGGTGACATGATAGAAAATTTGTTGACTTATTAAGTTATACAGGTCCTGCAACAGTGCGTCGGGCGTCCTATAATAAAGAACTTAGGAATTCCGTTCACATGCAGACCTTAAATGTTCACCCTCAGCGGCTCACATTTTTTGGAGATACATGTGACCATATTGTTACGGGCTTATCGGTTCGATTGATTACACGTGATGGATTATACCCTCTTTATCACTGAACTCAACTTGGATCACCACAATTGACAATTAACTCACTTATTATTGACTTCTACTAACTCACTACTTACACTGACTCTAACTGACTGACTCGAGGGAAAGCTGCCCGCCTTTTATAGTTTTGGCCCCCGGCTTCTAGAACTTTTCGGCAGATAAGGCTTATCGTTTGCCGAAATTTCTGGAACGCTTATCTGCCATTTGTTTCGTTATTGTGGCCGCTTTCCCCTTATCAGATCCTTCTAGAAGCTTTTTTTATTTACTAAATTATACAATTCTATTTTAAATTCTATTCCATCTATTTACAATGCGTTACAATATTTTCCTGAAATACCTCCTTGTACATAGTTAAGGTCTGAATGTGAACGGAATTTCTAACTTCTTTATTATGGGACCTATAGATGCCCCACGCACTGTTTCAGGATCCTGTATACAAAAGGGGAGTTTGTTGCAAATCAGGAGTGCCTTGCTAGGAAGAGTTTATGGGTTGATTTACCTGTTTTTAAAAGATTGAATATAAAATTTGTTTGTCTTTGTTAAGACTTCCGAATATGTAATTAAAATTAATGTGTCTGAGACCCCCTTCATTTTAAACAAAAAAAAAACTTTTTTGTTTCAAATCAGCGACCGTGTCCAACAGCTTATGTGTAAAAGAATGGATGCATCGTGGCAAAAAAGGGCATTGCTAATATTTGTTATTTTTGTGAAACTGACTGGTCCTTGGTTGTCTTAAAAAATTGAAATACAACCCGTAGAGCACCTAAATCAGAAAGATATCTTAAAGATATCATTATAGCGATATCTTTAAGAGACACATAAATGTTAACATTTAGATAACTTTTTTTTAGTCGTCAGATTGCTGACTTCTAACAGATATCTATAAAATAATTTTGATATATGTCTTTAGGATGAGAAATCTTTATGTTAACATAATGTTAACTTTCTGACAATATCTCCCGATATCAGACTCTAAAAAATGATGACTCTAAGAGCTCTTTAAGAGAGCTTATTGCTCAGCGGGTAACATAGTTGATAAGATCGCCGCGAATCGCACTTAAATGTTTGATTCCAACCGGAATTACTGTGTTGCGTGAACTTTAGCTAACTCCGAAAATATCTAAATGAAATATTGTAAAAGCCAAAATCTGCATTCTATCCTTAAGCTAAATTAAGTATTTGATTTGAATCCTAAAAAGTAGAAAGAGAAAGTGTAAATTCGGAATTTTAAGAAAAATACCGATGTTTCCAAATTCCGAAAAAGGTGAGAAGCTCTTGGTTTCGAAAGACAAGATTTGAATTTCAATTTTTCTTATAAAATAATTAATGCAGCTTTTTAAAAAATGTTAGCTTAGTTGGATTGTTGATGACGATTATTTTGTTATAGTTATTTCACCACGATTTTCTTCTAATCCACAGACCAATTTGGCTTAAACATTTATTATATTCGAAGTTTGGAAAGCAAAGACCGATTTCGATCTTCTTAGATCTCTTCAGTTTGGTATAACCAACTCGAATGACGAGACCTAACAAGCTCGAAACCGATCTTTGGTTTTCAAACTTCAAATCTAATAAGTGTTCAAGCCTATTGGTTTATGAATTAGAATCCTTGTCTTCTGGGACTTTCCTAGAGAGCAATCGTTTTGCTAGGTGTTTGTGTTTCACTTCTTTTAACTGCTTGAGCCAGAGGACGGGGGGTAAGCGCCCTACGTTGCCCGATTCTAGCTACACCTATGTCCCTGAATCTGAATGTCCATCGTCGTTCTAGTTTAAGCTTCGTCTAAAAATTGAAACACAAATCTTATCCCCTGAAACCAACAAAGATTAAAAAACACAACAAAAGTTGCTCTAACGCGTTTCAACAGCCAAGCTATCATCTTCAGAGAGATAGTTAATCTGATCTCTCTGAAGATGATAGCTTGGTTATCGAAACGAGTTAGGAGTGGCTCCAACTCGTTCTGGTCCTTGGTTATCCTCAAAATTGAAATACAGAACTTGTCCCCTGAAACCAAGAAAGATTAAAAAACACAATAAAGGTTGGTTTAACGCGATTCGATAGCTAAGCAATCATCTTCATAGAGATACTTATGGTTCACTATCCCCCTAGTACGACTACAGTCATGCTGTCCCTAGAGGTTCGCATAAGAGTAGTCCACGTTGCATTCTATTTGCATAATATTTTCTTGTTGTATAAAAAAAAATGCTAGAAATCAAGATTTTGAATCCACAGCCAACACGATGACCCGATTCGAAGTTAAAATTTCCCAGTAGAAACGCAAAATTTTGAGTAAAGAAAAGTGTGAGCCCCATTTCTTCTCCCTAAAGTTAATTATATATTTATGAAGCATTTTTTGGTGGAACGGGCTGGTCCTTCGTTATCTTCAAAAATTGAAATACAGAACTTGTCCCCTGAACCACCTTTCTTGGTTTCAGGGGACACGTTCTGTATTCCAATTTATAAAGCAGAAAACAAATAGGGTGCCTTAAATCGAGGACCTGCAGATTATCAGAAGAATTGATCAATGTAGTCACAATTCGACATGATCAATATTGCCCAACTTTCGGTGGTTTTAGCTCATAGGGGTGCACTTTGGGATACACCTAGAAAAAAGGCTTATTTTGGCCCTAGAAATACGTAAATTAAATTTTATTTCCCCTGGATGGATAACTATTCCAGTTAATTATCCTGTAAGGTTGTAAGGGATAATAATAATTATAATAAGGTGTTAATAACGGAGATCATAATGACCCAATAATGATTCCAGAGTATTAAAAAGCAGTTGAAATTGTTAAACGTGAGACATTCGCAGGATTTTTCAGGTAAATACGAATTAAAAAGGATAAAAACAAATTTCAGGACAATGTAGCATCAATGTAACATTGCCTGTAGGAGGGGGCAGGCGACCAATAGTAAAAAAAGTGGGTGGAGTCTCCCTTTCCACGGATTCTCCTAACATACCACGCCTTTCACCGTTCACAACTACCTCTGAACATACCTCTACTACGGTCAGTCGTTCATGAACTCTTAACTTGTTCTCGTGCAGTGATGTCAAATTTATACTTCTCTACCCCTATGATGGAAGAATATACGCAACAACCGACGGCGCAAAACGACGGCCACATCAAGCGACCCATGAACGCTTTCATGGTTTGGTCCCGAATCCAACGCAGGAAGATCGCCCTGGATAACCCCAAGATGCACAACTCGGAGATTTCGAAACGATTGGGTGCCGAATGGAAGTTGTTATCAGATGTTGATAAAAGACCATTTATTGATGAAGCTAAGCGCTTGAGGGCTCTCCACATGAAGGAGCATCCGGATTATAAGTATAGGCCGAGGAGGAAGCCTAAAGGACCATTGGCGAATGCGATGAAGACGGCGGTTGGGTTTCAGAATTTTCAGTTGCCATATTTTTCGCCAATGGATACGTTAAGTGCTTCATATCCGTATTTTAATCCGGCGTTTGATATTTCCCGGATGGGGTCGATGGGTACTATGTCTGGTATGTCTATGGGGCCGACGGAGAAGAGCCCGACGCATCCTCATCAGCCGGCGGTGGTGACTTCCTTGCATTCTTCGCTGTATTCTTCGTTGTATACGACACCCCCGAAGCATTTCGCCCCATCGCAGATTGGTATGTTTCCTACGATTCATACGCCTCCTATGATGTATTCGGCGTCTTCGAGTCCTGCTTCGAGTCCTTCATCCAGCGATTTAGATATTAGGAGGCCTGTACCTGTGATATATTAGTGAGTAGTGATTTAGAGATATTTATTTAACAATTCTGTTGATCAGTTAGTTCACTTTTGTATATTTATTTGATTTTCGATATGTGTTCTGTGATTATGGGATTCTTCGACTGATTTTTGTATATATCGACTTATCAAATAGGTATGAATTTTAGAGATATCAAAATGTTAACCACTTTGTTAATTTATTATTTTTAATAAGAAACTTGTACATATAATAATAAAGACAGTCTTACATGCTATGTCGTCTTTTATTGCTCGAATAATCTTTGTTTTGAAGTGGTAGCTTTCAAAATTTTAAAAAGTATGTAATTCCAAATTAAAATCCTTAAAGAAGCGTTCTTTTAGTATGGTTCAAAGGTTCCATTGAAGTAACTTGCCCTTTATTATCGTTCCAATGAAATTTTCACTAATTTTTCAGACTTTCATGACAACTGCATCAAATTTAAGGATTTCTGGAATATCTGTAGAGTATTGTTAAACTATAATTAATTTATGGTATATATTATTAAAGAAACTATGGTCATTAAATTTTTTAAGAAAGACATCTTAATAATAACTACGAGTATATGTACGTCTATGAGAAAAAAAAGTTAGCATTACAATATTAAATAGTCTTCAATGAAAAGTATCTCTCTGAAGATGATAGCTTGGCTATCGAAACGCGTTAGAGCAACCTCTGTTGTGTTTTTTCATCTCTCTTGGTTTCAGGGGGCAAGATTTGTATTTCAATTTTTGACCAAGGAACATTCCATTTTAGCAGAGAGATATCTCGTTGAAGATGAGAGTTTCTCTATTTCAATTTTTGAAATTAAAAATATGTATCAAAATTTTAACCGAGAGTTTAAAATGAAAGTTCTCAGTTTTAATGTTAACAAACAATTCGAATTTTGACTTGGTTTTACATTTTTTTCTGAAAATTTCTGTTTTCCCTCAAAAAAGGATATTTAATAAGTTTTTTGAAAATTATCATTTCTTTTTTCAAAAATTTACACTTTAATCTTCAAATTTCTTTTCTCTTAAAATTTCATTTTAAACTGTCAAGTTTAAACGTGGTCTGCTAGGTAGTCTGCTCGAAACTTCAAAATATCTAGTTATAAAGTCGAAGTTACGAGATTGAAACCAAAATTTAAAAATAGTATTACAAATAAATTGAATGATTGGACATCATAGTCGAAGGCAGAATTTCCTGACACTAATACTGAAAAATTCATGGGAAAAAAATCCTCCAGTTAAGTAATGTGTATTTTCACTTAAAAACCACACGAACTGAGCAAATCGAATTTCCAGATGTAAGTCAAAATTTTGAAAAAGCGCCAAAGTTTAAGAAAACCATTTTATAGAACTTTAAGAAATTCCAAAGAACTTTAAGGAATTTCGAAATTTCAAAAAAGTCGAAATATCAAAAATAGACGAAGCTTTTAAGTCAGTTTTTGTGAAAAAAATGGTAATTTCTAGGAAAAGTCGAATTCAGATAGAAAAATGCAACTTTCACAAATATTTTTGTCATAATTTTTCCTTTATTTAAATTGTGTCAAATTTTTGAAATTTACAAGAAATCTTTATCTCAAAATTTCGTAAAATATTATTTTCAGATTTTTAACTGTCTATTAAATTTCGATCCAATTTAAAAAAAATAAAACGATGTTTATAAAAAGTCGAAATCTTCAGAAAAAATTCCATTTTAAATGGAAATGTCCAGAAACAGAAAATATCGAATTTTAAAATATAAGTCAAAATTTGGAGAACAAGATAATTTGAATAACTTAAAATTACAATTAATCAAACCTAAAAAATAAATTCAGAAAAAACAGTTAACTAAAAGAAAAAGATTACGAAAAAAATTCACGATTTTTGAAAACTATGTTGCAATTTCGAGAAAAAGATCGAATTTATAGAAAATATTTCAAATTTTCGAGAAAGTTCAGTTGAAAAAAATTGAAATGTTGAGAATAAAGTAGTAATTTCGAAAAGAAGTTTGGAAAAGTCGGAATTTATAAAAAATTAAAAATACAACCTAACTTGCTTTTTTTTGTGGAACGGACTGGTCCTTGGTTATCTTCAAAAATTGAAACACAAACAGGGAGATACTGTATCTTTCTGAAGATGACAGCTTGGCCATCAAAAATCGTTAGAGAAACCTGTGTTGTGTTTATTAATCTTTTTCAAAATTTCACTTTTTTTACCTCCAAATTTTATCTTTAATTTTCACATTTAAAACAACGTTGTCGAATATTTGAGTTTAAAAATTTTGTTGCGTTTTTATCGTTAATAAACTTTAATAGGTATGAGTTTAAAAATGTCAAATTTGTCCAAACCTTGAGAAAAAAAAATGAAATAGAATCTAAATAAATAAAAATCTTCAATATTCTACCTTCGACTAACGAATTGGGAACTTCTACAATATTCAAAACCTGACGAATAACTTAAAAGATTGAAAATAGATTTTGGTTGTATTTATTTCGAAGTTTGGACTCTAAAAGTAGAATTTTTCCACAAATGTTTAATTTCTACTTTAACCGACACCTCTGAAAAAACCAAATTTTGAGAGAAAAATGTCTCAAGGTTTGGTTTTTTTAAAGGTTTCGAGCAGAAATCACGTAAAAGTAAAAAAAAAACTTAAGCTTATGCCAAAAGGGTAAACATTAACAAAAAAACAACCCAAATTTTTTTAAAAGTTTATTAAAATTTTTACTTTAATTTAGAAGTATTGATTTAAATATAAAAATTTACTTATTTCTGGAAATGTCACTCAAAACTTCAAAATTTCTAGAAAAACATTTGGAAAACGTTTTGATTATTAATTTACCATTTTTTTTTTAAACTTTTAATTAGTATTTTTTTCCTAACATTTTGACTTTAAAGGATTTTTATTAAATTTTTTGAAAATGATCATTTCTTTTTTCAAAAATTTACACCTTAATCTTCAAATTTCGTTTCTCTCAAAATTTCGATTCAAACTGTCAAGTTTAAACGTAAATTTTTAACAAAATCTTGAATATTTGGTAGTCTGCTCGAAACTTCAAAATATTTTGTTATAAAGTCGAAATTACGAGATTAAAACCAAAATTTAAAAAAAGTATTAGAAATAAATTGAATGATTGGACATCGTAGTCGAAGGCAGAATTTCCTGACACTAATTCTGAAAAATTCATGGGAAAAAAATCCTCCAGCTGAGTAATGTGTATATTTAGTTAAAACTACACAAACTGGGCAAATCGAATTTCCAGATTAAAGTTAAAATTTCGAAAAAGCGCCAAAGGTGAAGAAAAACCATTTCGAAGAACTTCAAGAAATTTCGAAATTTCAAAAAGTGAAATATCAAAAATAGACAAAATTTTCAAGTCAGTTTTTGTGAAAAAAACGGTAATTTCTAGAAAAAGTCGAATTCAGGTAAAAAAATGCAACTTTCAAAAACTTTTTTCTTACAAATTTTCCTTTATTTAAGTTGTGTTAAATTTTTGAAATTTACAAGAAATCGTTATCTCAAAATTTCGTAAAATATTATTTTCAGATTTTTAACTGTATATTAAATTTCGATCCAATTAAAAAAAAAAACGATGTTTATAAAAAGTCGAAATCTTCAGAAAAAATTCCATTTTAAATGGAAATATCCAGAAACAGAAAATATCGAATTTTGAAATATAAGTCAAAATTTGGAGAATAAGATAACTTGAATAACTTGAAATTACAATTAATCAAACCTCAAAAATAAATTCAGAAAAAACAGTTAACTAAAAGAAAAAGATTAGGAAAAGAATTCACGATTTTAGAAAACTATGTTGCAATTTCGAGAAAAAGATCGAAATTTCTAGAAAATATTTCAAAGTTTCAAGAAAATTCAATTGAAAAAAATTGAAATGTTGAGAATAAAGTAGTAATTTCAAAAAGTAGATTGAAAAAGTCGGAATTTATAAAAAATAAAAATAAAACCTAACTTGCTTTTTTTGTGGAACGGACTGGTCCTTGGTTATCTTCAAAAATTGAAACACAAACATGGAGATACTGTATCTTTCTGAAGATGAGAGCTTGGCCATCAAAACGCGTTAGAGAAACCTCTGTTGTGTTTTTTAATCTTTTCTAAGTCAGTTTTTGTGAAAAAAATGGTAGTTTCCAAAAAAAAAATCGAATTTAGGTAAAAAAAATGCAACTTTTAAAATATTTCTCTCACAATTTTTTCTTTATTTAAATTATGTTATATTTTTTAAATTTACGAGAAACCTTTACCTCAAAATTTCGTAAAGTAATATTTTCAGATTTTTAACTTTCTATTAAAATTTCGATCCAATTTAAAAAAAATAAGCGATGTTTAAAAAAAGTTGAAAACTTTGGAAAAAAGTTCCATTTTAAATGGAAATATCCAAACACAGAAAATATCGAATTTTGAGATGGAAGTCAAAATTTGGAGAATAACATATTTTGAATAACTTGAAATTAAAAGGAATCAAATCTAAAAATTAAATTCCGAAAAAATAGTTAATTAAAAGAAAAGGATTTCGAAAATAATTCACAATTTTTAAAAAATACGTTGCAATTTCAAGGAAAAGATCAAACTTTCTAGAAAATATTTTAAATTATCGAGAGAGTTCAACTTTGAGACGAAAATTGAAATGTTGAGAATATAGTTCCTTCGAAAAAAGAATTTTGAACAAAAATTTGGAAAAGTCGCGATTTTCAATAAACAATATTAATAATGAAATCCTAACCTATCTCAAAAACTTTAAAAATTCTTTATGGTAGACCCTTAGAAACTGGTAGAAACTGGGCCGAAGAAATGTTAAATAAATTGAAAAAAACAACTCTTAAAATGTCCAAACTTCAAAAAAAGTCAAAATTTCCAAAGCTCTAATTCTGTAAAAAGACGCAATTTTCAGAAATATTCAAATTTTGAGAAAGAAAAATCGCAATTTTCAAAAACATTGTTCTCAAAATTTAACATTTAATAAAGAGGTTAAATTTACAAGAAATCTTTTTTTGAAATGCCCAAAAATATTTCTTTCAACATTTTTACTAACATTTTGTTGTAATTCATTAAAAAAAACAAATACTCACAAAAATGGCAAAATTCTGGAATCAAGATACGATTTTTGTAACAAAAGTTCAATAAATAGGTTTTTGAAAATGAAATCGAAATTTCGAAAAAGGCAGTTTGAGGAGAGGGCTAACTTTGGGAAAACGACTGTTTTGAAAGAAAAAGGTCAAAATTTAAGAAAAAAAGATGAATTTACCAGGAAAAAGGCAAAATTTCTAGAAATATTAAATAACGAATATTAAGATAAAAATCAAAATTCCGTAAAAAGGGCAAACTTTAAGAAACCAGTCAAAGTTTCTAAAAAATCAAATTCTAAAAGATCCAAATTTTCAGTAGAAGCTAAATGTTGTATCGGATTTTGGAAAAAGCAAAATTTTCAAAAAACTTCTAAATGGATAAAAAATTCAAAATTTTTCAGAGAAAGTCCAATTTTAGGAAAAAAAAGTCTAAATTTTGAAGAAATTAATCAAAATTACGAGAAAAAGACAAAATTAGGAGAAAATGATCTAAATTTTAAGAAAAAACGTTTAATCTTAGTGAAAATTCGAAATGCCCCAGAAAAAGTCAGATCTGATCAAAATCTAGAAAAAAGGTTAATTTTGAGAAAAAAAATCTGAATATTAGGGAAAAAAAATTGAAACTTTTTATTGTTTATTTTCTCTTGACTTCGCGAATCAGAGGAAGACAGGCGTCTTAATGTGGCGTCAAAAAATGTCCAATATTGTGATATACGTCAACATTTTGACAGACAAGTTGAAATTTCCAAAAATTTGGAATAAAAAAGAGCTGAAATTAACAAAAAATGTTTTTTCGTAATTTCGCTCCTTTTATAAAAATTTTAAATTTCCAAAAAATATACTTTTCCATCAGAAGATCGACCAGATTTCGAAAAAAAGGCAAATTTTAATAAACAAACAGAAATTTGCAAAATTTAAAATAGTCGAAATTTTCAGAAAAAGTCGAATTTGGAGAAATAGCGAAATTTCAAAAAAGAAACGACAAACTTTAAATAAAAACTCAAAATGTTGACAGTCGTTTGATAAAAAAGTCGAATTTTATGAATAATCCCAAAATTTTAAAGCAAAAAACAAATATTATAAATGTGGGAAAAAAGCCGAAATTTCGAAAAAATGTTTCGAAAGACAGGTTGAATTTTAAGGACGAAAATAACATCGTTAGAAAAGGTTCCCTAGTTAAATTTTTGGTTAACTGCATGAACCAGAGGGGGGCAAGTGCCCCACCCTGCCCTATTCTAGCTACGCCTATGCTGGAAATTAGGACTTTGTTTTAAATAAAGAGTTTTTTTTCTGAAGACTTCGTATCAAAACCATAAATTAAATAAAACCGAAATTTTTAATTACAACAAAAATCCTGCTTGTGAGAGAAATATTAAAAAATCTGGAAAATATTGAGGTGTAAAGTCAAATTTTCTAGAAGAAAATTGAATTTTCAGCATTAATGAAAATTGAAATACAAATCTTGTCCCCTGAAACCAAGAAAAATTAAAAAACACAACAGATGTTGCTCTAATGTGTTTCGATAGCCAAGCTATCATCTTCAGAGAGATCTCTCTGAAGAATTTTATTTTAATTTTTACAGATTACCAAGGGCTAGTCCGTTTCACAAAAAAAAAAGATCAACGAATTTTCACGAAAAGAAGTCGAAATTTCAATTTAAAATTTGAAAGTTTAGAAGGGAAATTCGATATTTTCTGTGTTTGGATATTTCCATTTAAAATGGAATTTTTTTCAAAGTTGTCAACTTTTTTAAACATCGTTTATTTTTTTTAAATTGGATCGAAATTTTAATAGAAAGTTAAAAATCTGAAAATACTACCTTAGGAAATTTTGAGGTAAAGGTTTCTCGTAAATTTTAAAAATTTAACACAATTTAAATAAAGGAAAAATTGTTAGAAAAAAGTTTTTTAAAGTTGCATTTTTTTACCTGAATTCGACTTTTTCTAGAAATTACCGTTTTTTTTACAAAAACTGACTTGAATTTTTTTTTTGTTGATATTTTGACTTTTTTGAAATTTCAAAATTTCTTGAAAATCTTTGAAATGATTTTTCCCAAACTTTAGCGCTTTTTCCAAATTTTAACTTTAATCTGGAAATTCGATTTGCCCAGCTTGTGTTTGGATATTTCCATTTAAAATGGAACTTTTTTCAAAGTTTTCAACTTTTTTTAAACGTCGCTTATTTTTTTTAAATTGGATCGAAATTTTAATAGAAAGTTAAAAATCTGAAAATATTACTTTACGAAATTTTGAGGTAAAGGTTTCTCGTAAATTTAAAAAATATAACATAATTTAAATAAAGAAAAAATTGTGAGAGAAATATTTTAAAAGTTGCATTTTTTTTACCTAAATTCGATTTTTTTTTTGGAAACTACCATTTTTTTCACAAAAACTGACTTAGAAAAGATTAAAAAACACAACAGAGGTTTCTCTAACGCGTTTTGATGGCCAAGCTCTCATCTTCAGAAAGATACAGTATCTCCCTGTTTGTGTTTCAATTTTTGAAGATAACCAAGGACCAGCCCGTTCCACAAAAAAAAGCAAGTTAGGTTTTATTTTTAATTTTTTATAAATTCCGACTTTTCCAATCTACTTTTCGAAATTACTACTTTATTCCCAACATTTCAATTTTTTTCAATTGAATTTTCTCGAAAGTTTGAAATATTTTCTAGAAATTTCAATCTTTTTCTCGAAATTGCAACATAGTTTTCTAAAATCGTGAATTATTTTCCTAATCTTTTTCTTTTAGTTAACTGTTTTTTCTGAATTTATTTTTTAGGTTTGATTAATTGTAATTTCAAGCTATTCAAGTTATCTTATTCTCCAAGTTTTGACTTATTTTTTTTTGGAAATTACCATTTTTTTCACAAAAACTGACTTAGAAAAGATTAAAAAACACAACAGAGGTTTCTCTAACGCGTTTTGATGGCCAAGCTCTCATCTTCAGAAAGATACAGTATCTCCCTGTTTGTGTTTCAATTTTTGAAGATAACCAAGGACCAGTCCGTTCCACAAAAAAAAGCAAGTTGGGTTTTATTTTTAATTTTTTATAAATTCCGACTCTTCCAAACTTCTTTTTGAAATTACTGCATTATTCTCAACATTTCAATTTTTTTCAATTGAATTTTCTCGAAAGTTTGAAATATTTTCTAGAAATTTCGATCTTTTTTTCGAAATTGCAACATAGTTTTCTAAAATCGTGAATTCTTTTCGCAATCTTTTTCTTTTAGTTAACTGTTTTTTCTGAATTTATTTTTTAGGTTTGATTCAGTGTAATTTCAAGTTATTCAAGTTATCTTATTCTCCAAATTTTGACTTATATTTCAAAATTCGATATTTTCTGTTTCTGGATATTTCCATTTAAAAATGGAATTTTTTCTGAAGATTTCGACTTTTTATAAACATCGTTTATTTTTTTTAAATTGCATCGAAGTTTAATAGACAGTTAAAAATCTGAAAATAATATTTTACGAAATTTTGAGATAAAGATTTCTTGTAAATTTCAAAAATTTGCCACAATTTAAATAAAGGAATAATTGTGAGAAAAATATTTTTGAAAGTTGCATTTTTCTACCTGAATTCGACTTTTCCTAAAAATTACCATTTTTTTTCACAAAATCTGACTTAAAAGCTTCGTCTATTTTTGATAATTTTCTTTTTTGAAATTTCGAAATTCCTTGAAGTTCTTTGGAATGGTTTTTCTTAAACTTTGGCGCTTTTTCAAAATTTTAACTTTAATCTGGAAATTCGATTTGCCCAGTTTGTGTAGTTTTTAACTAAAAATACACATTACTCAGTTGGAGGATTTTTTTCCCATGAATTTTTTAGAATTAGTGTCAGGAAATTCTGCCTTCGATCATGATGTCCAATCATTCAATTTATTTGTAATACTTTTTTTAAATTTTGGTTTTAATCTCGTAATTTCGACTTTATAACAAAATATTTTGAAGTTTCGAGCAGACTAACGAATATTCAAGATTTTGTTAAAAATCCACGTTTAAACTTGACAGTTTGAATCGAAATCTTGAAAGAAACGAAATTTAAAGATTAAGGTGTAAATTTTTGAAAAAAGAAATGATCATTTTCAAAAAATTTAATAAATAAGTTTTAAAGTCAAAATGTTAGGAAAAAAATACTAATTAAAGTTTTTGAAAAAAATAATCAAAACATTTTCCAAATGTTTTTCTAGAAATTTTGAAGTTTTGAGTGACATTTCCAGAAATAAGTAAATTTTTATATTCATATCAATACTTCTAAATTAAAGTAAAAATTTTAATAAACTTTTTAAAAAATTTGGGTTGTTTTTTGTTAATGTTTACCCCTTTGGCATAAGCTTAAGTTTTTTTTTTTACTTTTACGTGATTTCTGCTTGAAACCTTTAAGAAAACCAAACCTTGAGACATTTTTCTCTCGAAATTTAGCTTTTCCAGAGGTGTCGGTTAAAGTAGAAATTAAACATTTGTAGAAAAATTCTAATTTTAGAGTCCAAACTTCGAAATAAATACAACCAAAATCTATTTTCAATCTTTTAAGTTATTCGTCAGGTTTTGAATATTGTAGAAGTTCCCAATTCGTTAGTCGAAGATAGAATATTGGAGATTTTTATTTATTTAGATTCGATTTCATTTTTTTCCCTCAAGGTTTGGACAAATTTGACATTTTTAAACTCATAACTATTAAACTTTATTAACGATAAAAACGCAACAAAATTTTTAAACTCGAAAATTCGACAACGTTTTTCTAAATGTGAAAATTAAAGACAAAATTTGGAAGTAAAAAAAAAGTCGAAATTTTGAAAAAGATTAATAAACACTTAAAAATAACCTTGTGTTGATAAAAAAATAATATTGCAGGCTTAGACTTGACACATCGAAAAAAAAAGGATTCAATTTTTTTTATTAAAGTTGAAATTTTTAAAATAGTCAAAATTATTACCAAATATCAAAATTTTAATTCCGTATTTTGTGTAAACTTGGAAGAATAATTAATGGGTGAAATTTGAGGAACTAAATATCCAGATTTTTTAACTTTTAAAGCAAAACATTTAATCAGGATAAGAAATTGTCCTACTTTAAAAAAAATTGAAATTTAGAAAGTAAACTTCGAGGTATAAAATAATAGCATCAAAATTAAAAAATGCAACATTAAAGTCGAAATTGCCCGTTTAAAACCCAAATTTTGAGAAAAAATATAGACTAGACCTAGACATTTCAAGCGAAAAATCAAACCATCCAAAAAATGTGGAAATTGAAGTTTTTTGAAGTCGTAATTTTAGAAAAACAATTAAGTATTAAATTAGGCATCTTCAATATTTGTTTCTTACATTATCCATGCCTACTATTACAAACTTATTAATTTTCGTAACAGAGGTCCTTCCATTGTAATAATTATTTAACGCAATTTACATAAATTTGTCATGCCCGCTGACAATTTAGAACCTGAGTGAGATATTTGTGACATTACCCATATAATAAAAGATTCTTTTTTCAAATTAATAGTAATTCGTTGGCAAACATTGGTTCAAAAGTAAATAAGAAACAGGCATTATATTACACATAAATCTAATTATCTTCTTCATATGTTGTGACAATGTTAATTCTTCGGCAATTAGCATTATTTTGAACTCTGACAATTGAGGTAAAATTCCTATAACAACAAATGTCGACAAAATACAGTGACACAAAACACACAAACATGTTTATGGAATTTCGGGAACGATGTCGACAAGTCGACATGAATCTTATTTCATATTAACAAAAGATTGACCCTTCTGGTAATTTATTTAATCCCGGAGGGATAAAAGTTGAATGGAGTTTATAGGTACTGTTATCAAGTAATGAACTTATGTTTATCGAAGACTGAATCGATTGTGTTTCTTTGTGTTGGCCCTAAACTCGAGGATCGACTGCCATTGTCGACATTGAAGCAAACAAGGGAAATAAAAATGGCCCTTTCTCAAGAATTGCCTTCAATCTGATGTTCTAATGTAATTGCAATGTTGACATAAAAGGTGACTCGATCTAAAACAGCAATTAAGCGAATTTCGACTTAAAAATTAAACTGATGTCGGCGCGCCCTTTTCCCATTAATCGTAAAAGTCGTAAAACTATGGGGCTTATGTTTGGGTATCTCTCGGTGGAGTTTCTGGAATTAAACAATGGAGTAGTGGGACGTACAGCTGGTGGAAAGGTGAGATGACAAGTTTGTAAAAGAATTGATCTAATGGGGTTAAAATGCCGGCTTTGTTGGGATTTTTCTCCCACTGTGAACCAAAGGCTGCTGGACATCCATAACTATTCAACCATTGTCATGATTCCTGTAAGGATGCCTTTGCTTGGCAAATACCAATATTGTAAAGTTAATAAGGCACTTAACTTTTGGTTAATTCGACTGGTTCCCTATGTGGCCACATCAGGATTTACTGTTATATTTGAATACCTTTACTTGGAATGATGTTATCAAAACACAAGGAATGATAAGGCCAAACAATTTGATGACTTGTTTGTGTTTGCATTTGATGGATTTATTTAGGTGATTTTGTTATCGTTGGGGATCATTAAATTCACATTGATGAACTTTTAGCGTCTTCATTTAATCCTCCAAAGTTAAGTACAAAAGTCTGCGAGCGAAAATATGAAACAGTTTACATTTACTGAACTTACTTGTTGGGATTCTTCGTCGTTTCTCTCATTCTTCAACTAGTCAGCGAATTTCTTATAAGCAACTAACTTTTGCAGATACCTGATAAATTGTATTAAAAATGAATACAAAAATGTCAAATTTCATAGACTTAGAAGACAAAAATTGCAGGGAAAAGTCAATAACAGATTCTTGATATTGAATATTTTTATTGGTTTTCTTCTTCTTTTCATAAGTAATGCAGAACGTTGATAAATTAAATGAACTAGGAAATAAGAAGCCTCATTCATCGCCATTATCTTCTATCTAATTTCCATAAATAACGCCTTGAACTTGAAGAGTAAAAAAAAAGAAACAGAAAAATCGGAATACATTAAATTCACTTTGATGGACTTTTACCTTTTTTTTTATCTGTCTCCGAAGATGAGAGCTTGGCTATCGAAACACATTAGAGCAACTTTTGTTGTGTTTTTTAATCTTTCTTGGTTTCAGGGGACAAGATTTGCATTTCAATTTTTGCCTTCTTCTCCAGTAATTCCTTAGAAGTAGCAAAAAAGATTTGGCATTTTTTTGGGATTCTTGGTCGTTTTTTTATTTATCAACTAACCAGAAATAACGCAAAAGATCTAAGGATTTGAAGAAGGACATGGAAATGTTTTAGAAGTAACTGACTTTCGTAGGTTACCAATAAACTGTAAAAACAATAAATACAAAAATATCATTTTTCGTAGACTTGAAAGACAAAAAAAAAAGTTGGTAAATGGAAGATTCTTGCTATAAAACCTTTTTATTGGTTTCCTCATTCAAATTTTTAGAAGTGACAAAAAAGATTTGGCATTTTTTTGGGATCCTTGGTCGTTTTTTTATTTATCAACTAACCAGAAATAACGCAAAAAATCTAAGGATTTGAAGGAGGACATGGAAATGTTTTAGAAGTAACTGACTTTCGTAGGTAACCAATAAACTGTATAAACAATAAATACAAAAATATCAATTTTCGTAGACTTGAAAGACAAAGAGGACAAAAAAAAAGTTTATAAATGGGAAACTCTTGCTATAAAACCTTTTTATTGGTTTCCTCATTCAAATCTTTAGGTGTCATGCAAAAAGTTAGAAATTTGCAAAAAGGACTTGAAAATAAGAGGTCGTATTTGTCGTCATTATCTTCTACCTAATCTCCAGAAATAACCTATTGATCTTGAAGAGTTAAAAAAAAAAGCAGAAAGCTCCCAATTCATTGAATTCACTTTAAAGGACTTTTGTCTCTTCTTTCACTAATTCCTCAGAAGTAACTAAAAAGATTTGGCATTTGTTGGGGTTCTTGGTCGTTTTTCTCATTTTGCAACTAACCAGAAGTAACGCAAAAGATTTGAGGATTTGAAGGACATGGAAATGTCTTGAAAGTAACCGACTTTCGTAGATAACTAATAAACTGTATTAACAATTAATACAAAAATATTAATTTTCGTAGACCTGGAAGATGAAAAGGACAAGAAAAATATTGATAAATAGAAGATTCTTGCTATTGGTACTTTTTATTGGTTTCCTCATTTAAATCTTTAGGTGTAATGCAAGGAGTTAGAAATTCAAAAAAAGGACTAGGAAATAAGAAGTCCTGTTTGTCGTCATTGTCTTCAACTAATCTCCAGAAATGACGTATTGATCTTGAAGATTTAACAAAAGAAACAGAAAACTCACAATTTATTAAATTCGATTTAATGGACTTTTGTCTTCTCTTCTATTAATTCCTCAGAAGTAAATAAAAAGATTTGGCACTTGTTGGGATTCTTGGTCGTTTTTCTCATTTTAAAACTAAACAGAAGTAACGCAAAAGATTTAAAGATTTGAAGAAGGAAATGGAAATTTCTTATAAGTAACTGACTTTTGTAAGCAACTAACAAAGTGTATTAACAATAAATACAAAAATATACAATTTCGTAGACATAAAGGGCAAAAAACAAAATTGTTAAATAGTAGATTCTTGCTATTGAACATATTTGTTGGTTTCTTCCTTCAAATTTTCAGATGTAATGCCAAAAGTTGAAAATTTGAAAGAAGAACTGGGAAATAAGAAGTCTTATTCGTCGCCATTATTTTCGTTTTAATTTCCAGAAATAACGTATTGAACTAGAAGAGTTAAAAAAATAATGGCCAACCTCCGAATTCATTGAATTCACCTCAATGCACTTTTTTTCCATTAATTCCTCAGAAGTGGCCAAAAAGAACTGGCGCTTTGAAAAACGAAAGAATCTATTATGGCATTTGCTTGCCTTTGTCATTTTTTTTTTATTCTTTAACATTTCAAATGTTACCCAAAACTTTGCTGCTAAAGCATGAAACGGAAATTTGTTATTAGTTTAGAAACTTAGAAAACGAAAAGAACAAAGAGAAAGACTGTACGGTTTCGTGTTGTTGAACATTTTTATTGCTTTACTTCTTCAAGTTATCGCACATCACGCTTGAAGACGCAGAGATAGATAAGTCAGAATGCATTTTGATGGAGTTTTGCCTTGCCTTTCCCCAGTTTATTAAAAATAACAAAATATATTTGGCACTTTGAAAAGGAAGACAACGAAACTATAAACATGCTGACATTTGCTGAATTTAGTTGATGGCCTTCGTCACTTTTTTAATGATTGAACTTTCAAATGTAACCAAAATGCTCTGAGAATTTGAAGAAAGAAATCCATATCCTTTATAAGTTATTAACCCATTTTGAAGGCCTAGAAGAAAAAAAGGACAAGGAGGAACTCCACATTTACCAGATTGATGATTTGCTTCTTCTTGAAGTTTCCAGTAAACGTAAACGTAAAGAGTTGGAATTTTAAAAAATGGGATGCATGAAAGCTCTTTTCGTCGCTGTTCTCTTCCTTTTAATCTCTAAAAAGAAAGCATCCAAATGAAAGAATTAAACAAAGGAACAGAAGACGTCAGAATTCATTGAATTTCCACTGATGAACTTTTGCCTTCCCTTTCATTAATCCCATCGAAGTAATTAGAAAGATCTGTTACTTTAAAAATGTCAAATGAGACTACTAAAAAGCAAATGAGGCTGTTATTAAGACTATGCTATTTATTAAATGTGTTTGTTGGCCTTCGCCATTTATTTGTTCATTAAACTTTCCAAATGTAACCTAAATGCTTTGAGGATTTGAAGAAAGAAATCAATATTCTTTATAAGTTACTAACAAATGTTGAAGACCTTGAAGAAAGGAGAAACTCGACATTTATCAAATTGATGTTATTGGACGTTTTTGCTGATTTGTTTCTTCTTGAAATTTCCAAACATAAAGAGTTGGAAATTTAAAAAATAGGATGGATGAAGGCTCTTTTCGTCGCTGTTCTCTTCCTTTTAATCTCTAAAAAGAAAGCATCCAAATGGAAGAATGAAACAAAGGAACAGAAGACGTCAGAATTCATTGAATTTCCACTGATGAACTTTTGCCTTCCCTTCCATTAATCCCTTCGAAGTAATTAGAAAGATCTGTTACTTTAAAAATGTCAAATGAGACTACTAAAAAGCAAATGAGGCTATTATGAAGACTATGCCATTTATTAAATGTGTTTGTTGGCTTTCGTCATTTATTTGTTCATTAAACTTTTTAAATGTAACCCAAATGCTTTGAGGATTTGAAGAAAGAAATCAATATTCTTTATAAGTTACTAACAAATTTTGAAGACCTTGAAGAAAGGAGAAACTCGACATATACCAGATTGATGTTATTAGACGTTTTTGCTGATTTGTTTCTTCTTAAAATTTTCAAACATAAACAGTTGGAAATTTAAGAAGTAGAAAAGAAAAAGGTTATTTTTGTCGCCGTCTTCTTTCTTTCAATCTCCAGAAAAAAAGCATCCAACCTGAGGACTTAAACAAAGAAACAGAAAACGCCAGAATTCATCGAATTCTCATTAATAAACTGTTGCTGTCCCTTCCATTAATTCCTCAGAAGTAATTAAAAAGATTTGTTACTTTAAAAATGTTAGATGAGACTCAGAAGAGCAAATGAGACTATTTTGAAGACTATGCCATTTATTAAATGTGTTTGTTGGCCTTCGCCATTTATTTGTTCATTAAACTTTCCAAATGTAACCCAAATGCTTTAAGGATTTGAAGAAAGAAATCAATATTCTTTATAAGTTACTAACAAATTTTGAAGACCTTGAAGAAAGGAGAAACTCGACATTTATCAGATTGATGTTATTGGACGTTTTTGCTGATTTGTTTCTTCTTGAAATTTCCAAACATAAAGAGTTGGAAATTTAAAAAATAAGATGGTTGAAGGCTCTTTTCATCCCTGTTCTCTTCCTTTTAATCTCTAAAAAGAAAGCATCCAAATGAAAGAATTAAACAAAGGAACAGAAGACGTCAGAATTCATTGAATTTCCACTGATGAACTTTTGCCTTCCCTTCCATTAATCTCTTCGAAGTAATTAGAAAGATCTGTTACTTTAAAAATGTCAAATGAGACTACTAAAAAGCAAATGAGGCTGTTATGAAGACTATGCCATTTATTAAATGTGTTTGTTGGCCTTCGTCATTTTTTTGTTCATTAAACTTTCCAAATGTAACCCAAATGCTTTGAGGATTTGAAAAAAGAAATCAATATTCCTTATAAGTTACTAACAAATTTTGAAGACCTTGAAGAAAGGAGAAACTCGACATTTACCAGATTAATGTTATTAGACGCTGATTTGTTTCTTCTTGAAATTTCCAAACATAAAGAGTTGGAAATTTAAGAAGTAGAAAGGAAAAAGGCTCTTTTTGTCGCCGTCTTCTTTCTTCTAACCTCTAGAAAGAAAGCATCCAACTTGAAGACTTAAATGAAGAAACAGAAAACGCCAGAATTCATCGAATTCCCATTGATAAACTTTTGCTGTCCCTTCCATTAATTCCTCAGAAGTAATTAAGAAGATTTGTTACTTTAAAAATGTTAGATGAAACTCAGAAGAGCGAATGAGGCTATTTTGAAGACTATGCCATCATTAGATGTATTTGTTGGCCTTTGTTATTTTTCGTTGATTGAACTTTCCAAGTGTAACGCAAATGCTCTGAGGATTTGAAGAAAGAAATCAATATTCTTTATAAGTTATTAACAAATTTTGAACACCTAGAAGAAAGAAAGGACAAGGAGAAACTCTCTCGCCATTCTCTTCTTTTTAATCTCTAGAAAGAAAGCATCCAAATAGAAGACTTAAACAAAGAAACAGAAGACGTCAGAATTCATTGAATTCCCACTAATAAACTTCTGCCTTTCCTTCCATTAATCCCTTGGAAGTAATTAGAAAGATCTGTTACTTTAGAAATGTCAAATGAGACTACTAAAAAAGCGAATGAGGCTATTAGGAAGACTATGCCATTTATTAAATTTATTTGTTGGTCTTCGTCATTTTTTTTATTGATTGAACTTTCCAAATGTAACCCAAATGCTCTGAGGATTTGAAGAGAGATATTAATATGTTTTATAAGTTATTACCAAATCTTGAAGATCTAGAAGAAAGAAAGGACAAGGAGAAACTCAACGTGTACCAGATTGATGTTATTGGACACTTTTGCTGATTTGCTTCTTCTTGAAGTTTCCAAACGTAAAGAGTTGGAAATTTGAAAAGTAGAAAGAAAGAAGGCTCTTTTCGTCGTCCTTCTCTTCCTTTTAATTTCCAGAAAGGAAGCATCCAACTTAAAGACTTAAACGAAAAAACAGAGAACGGCAGAAATCATCGAATTTCCATTGATGAACTTTTGCTGTCCCTTCCATTAATTCCTCAGAAGTAATTAAAAAGATTTGTTACTTTAAGAATGTCAAACGAGATTATTAAAGAGCGAATGAGGCTATTATGAAGACTACCCCATTCATTAGATGTATTTGTTGGCCTTCGTAATTTTTTTGTTGATTGCAGTTTCGAAATGTAACCCAAATGCTTTGAGGATTTGAAGAAAGAAATCAATATCCTTTATAAGTAATTAACAAATTTGGAGACCTAGAAGAAAGAAAGGACAATGAGAAACTCGACATTTACCAGATTGATGTTATTGGAACTTTTTGCTGATTTGCTTCTTCTTGAAGTTTCCAAACATAAAGAGTTAAAAATTTGAAAAGTAGGAAGGAAGAAGGCTCTTTTGGTCGCTGTTCTCTTCCTTTTAATCTCAAGAAAGAAAGCATCCAAATAGAAGACTTAAACAAAGAAACAGAAAACCTTAGAATTCATCGAATTCCCATTGATGAACTTTTACCTCTCCTTCCTTTGATTGCCCAGAAGTAATTAAAAAGATTTGTTGCTTTAAAAATGTCAAATAAGACTATCAAAAAGCGAATAAAGCTATCATGAAGACTATTCCATTTATTGGATGTACTTTTTGGCCTTCGTCATTTTTTTGTTGATTGAACTTTTCAAATGTAACTTAAATGCTCTTAGGATTTGAAGAAAAAAATCAATATTCTTTATAAGTTATTAACAAACTTTGAAGACCTAGAAGAAATACAGAACAAGGAGAAACTCGACATTTACCAGATTGATGTTATTGGACCTTTTTGTGATTTGCTTCTTTTTGAAGTTTTCCAACGTAAAGAGTTGCAAATTTGAAAACTAAACTAGAAAGAAAGAAGGTTCTTGTCGTCGCTGTTCTCTCTTTTTTTTAATCTCTAGAAAGAAAGCATCCAACTTGAAGACTTAAACGAAGAAATAGAAAACGCCAGAATTTATCTGATTTCCATTGATGAACCTTTGCCTCCATTTCCATTGATTGCCCAGAAGTAATTAAAAAGATTTGTTGCTTTAAAAATGTCAAATAAGACTATCAAAAAGCGAATAAAGCTATTATGAAGACTATTCCATTTATTGGATGTACTTTTTGACCTTCGTCATTTTTTTGTTGCTTGAACTTTCCAAATTTAACCCAAATGCTCTTAGGATTTGAAGAAAGAAATCAATATTTTTCTAAGTTATTAACAAACTTTGAAGACCTAGAGGAAAGACAGAACAAGAAGAAACTCGACATTTACCAGATTAGTGTTATTGGACCTTTTTGTGATATGCTTCTTCTTGAAGTTTCCCAATGTAAAGAGTTGCAAATTTGAAAAGTAAACTAGAAAGAAAGAAGGCTCTTTTCGTCGCTGTCCTCTTTTTTTTAATCTTTAGAAAGTAAGCATACAACTTGAAGACTTAAACGAAGAAATAGAAAACGCCAGAATTCATCGAATTTCCATTGATGAACTTTTGCCTCCACTTCCACTGATTGCTTAGAAGTAATTAAAAAGATTTGTTGCTTTAAAAATGTCAAATAAGACTATTAAAAAGCGAATAAAGCTATTATGAAGACTATCCCATTTATTGGATGTACTTTTTGGCCTCTATCATTTATTTTGTTAATTGAACTTTCCAAATGTAACCTAAATGCCCCTAGGATTTGAAGGAAGTAATGGAAGTTCTCTATAACTTTTTAACAATTTTTATGAATTTAGAAGACAAAAATGGAAAATAAAATTATAAAAAAGGAGAATAAGGCTATTATGGAGACTATCCCATTTATTGGATATATTTGTTGGCTTTCGTGATTTTCTTGTTGATTGAACTTTCCAAATGTAACCCAAATGCTCTAAGAATTAAAATGAAGCAATCAATATTATTTTCAAGTCATAAACAAATTTTGAAGACCTAGAAGAAGAAAAGGACAAGGAGAAACTCGACATTTATCAAATCGATGTATGTTATTTTTTTTTGCTGATTTGCTTCTTCTTGAAGTTTCCAAACGTATAGAGTTAAAAATTTAAAAAGTAAACTGGTAAGGAAAAAGGCTCTTTTTGTCGCCATTCTCCTTCTTTTAATTTCTAGAAAATAAGCATTTGACTAGAAGACCTAAACGAAGAAACAGAAAATGTCAGAATTCCCATTGATGGACTTTTGCCTTCCCTTCCATTAATTTCTCAGAAGTAATTTAGAAGATTTGTCACTTTAAAAATGTCAAATGAGACCATCAAAAAGCAAATGAGGCTATTAAAAAGACTATTTCATATAAATGAAGTATCCTATAAAGGATGTATTTGTTGGCATTTGTCATTGTTTTGTTGAATGATCTTTCCAAATTGAACCCAAATGGTTTGAGGATTTAAAGGAAGAAATCAAAATTCTTTGTAAGTTATTAACGAATTTTGAAGACCTTAAAGAAGGAAAGGACAAGGAGAAACTCCACATATGGCAGATTGATATTATTGGACGTTTTTCTGATTTGCTTCTTCTTGAAGTTTTCAAACGTTCAGAAATTTGAAAACTAGGAAGAAAGAAGGTTCTCTTCGTCGCTGTTCTCTTTCTTTTAATCTCTAGAAAGAAAGCATCCAACTTGAAGACTTAAACGAAGAAACAGAAAACGCCAGAATTCATGAAATGCCCATTGATGAACCCTTACATTCCATTAATTCCTTAGAAGTAATTTAAAAGATTTGTTACTTTTAAAATGCCAAATGAGACTATCAAAAAGGCAAATGAGGCTATTATGAAGACTATTCCATTTATTGGATGTATTGTGTTGGCCTTTGTTATTTTTTTGGTGACTGAACTTTCCAAATGTAACCCAAATGCCCTTAGGATTTAAAGGAAATAATGAAAATTCCCTACAACTTATTAACAATTTTTGGAAATCTGGAAGACGTAAAGGATTAAAAGAAACTGACACCAAATTCAGTTTATTGGACCTTGTTGATGATTTGCTCCTCGAACTTTCCAAAAGTAAAACAATTAATTGGAGATTTTAAATAAGAACTAAGAAGCACGAAGACTATTTTCATCTCCACTCTCTTCTTTTTAATCTTTAGAAAGAAAGCATCAAACTTAAAGACTTAATGGAAGAATTCATTGAATTCACTTTAATGAAGTTTTGCCTTTCATTCCATCAATTCCTCAGAAGTAATTTAAAAGATTTCTTACTTTAGAAATGTTAAATGAGACTACCAAAAAGCCGAATGAGGCTATTATAAAGACTATACATGTATTGGATGTATTTGTTAGCCTTCGTCATTTTTTTGGTGACAACTTCCCAAATTTAACTCAGATGCCCTTAGGATTTGAAGAAAGTAATGAAAATTTTATATAACTTATAAACAATTTGTGAAGATCTAGAAGACCTAAAGGATAAGAATTCCGAATTCAGTTTATTGGACCTTCTTGCTGATTTGCTTCTCCTTGAACTTTCCAAAAGTAAAACAGTGAGTTGGAGATTTCAAATGAAAAGTTAGATGCACGAAGATCATTTTCATCGCCACTCTCTTCTTTTTAATATCTAGAAAGAATTGACATTACCCTCACTTATAGAATAGAAGGCATCGAACTTGAAGAATTAAAGGAAGAGCAGAGAATCTCAAAATTCATTGAATTCACTTTGATGAAGTGTTGCCTTCTTTTCCATTATTTCCTCAGAAGTAACCAAGTAGATTTGTTACTTTAAAAAGCGAATGGATCTTTTATAAACATAAACCTATTTATTCAATTATTCATTGAATTCACTTTGATGAAGTGTTGCCTTCTTTTCCATTATTTCCTCAGAAGTAACCAAGTAGATTTGTTACTTTAAAAAGCGAATGAATCTTTTATAAAGATAAACCTATTTACTGGATTTATTTGTAGGCCTTCGTCACGTTTTTGATTATTGAAGTTTCCAAATGTATTCGTCGTTTATCACATGCTTTGTTTTCTCAGAATTAACTCAAGATATTTAAGGATTTGGAGAAAGTAGTAGAAATGTTTTAAAGCAATTAACAAATTTTCGAGATTTAGAAGACAAAGAGGCGAAAGATGGAGTTAATTATTTTAAAAAAATTCTATTTCTTTCTTCAAATAAGTTATTTCTAAGAAAATGTGACCCAAAAAACCAGAAAAAATAATTAAACGTGGATTTAATAAGTTTTTCTTTTTACTTTCTTTGTCTCTCAAGAAGAATCTAAGAGCGGGAGAAAGCGAGCATTTCTGGATATATATTTATGTTTTTTTTTTGTTTCTTTCCCCTACAAGTCTTCAAATATATAATTAAAGATTGAAGACTTAAAAAACAAAATTGGAAACAAAGAAGTTTCTTGTGGCTGCTTTCTTTTCTCTGATTTCCAGACATAGAATTGGATGAAGAAATCGAAAACTAAGAAGATAAACTATTACTTCTTCTCTCTTTGATTGTTTAGAGTTCATTAAAATGACTAAGTGGTCAAAAAGATGAAACAAGCGACGACACGGATAGATTTGCTGAAATTCTTCATCCTTTTTTGCATTATTCATTTTCCTGAAAGTAGATCAATCGATTTAAGGATTTAAAGGAGGAAATTAAAAGCGAAGAAGATGGACTCTTCTTTCTTTAATGGTCGAGAGTGATTTGAAAGACTGGGTGATCAAATAGATGAAGCAGGCAACGAACTGGATGAATTTGCCAAAATCCTTTATCCTTTTTCACATTATTCATTTTCCTAGAAGTAGCCCTCGATACACATTTACGTTTTTTTGTTACTTTTTTTTGCAAGTCTTCAAATATATAGTAAAAGATTAAATATTTAAAGAACAAAATTGGAAACAAAAAAGTTTTTCTTGTGGCTGCTTTTTTCCTCTGACAAAGAAATTAAAAACCAAGATGATAAACCATCACTTCATTATTCTTTGATTGTCTAGAGTTCATTAAAATGACTGGGTGGACAAAAAAATGAAACAGGCGACGACCTGGATAAATTTGCTGACATTCTTCGTCCTTTTTCGCATTATTCATTTTTCTGGAAGTAGCCCAATCGATTTAAAGGTTTGAAGGAAGAAATCGAAAGCGAAAAATATAGACCATTACTTCTTTCTTTCTTTGATCGTCTAGAGTTGATTAAAAGACTGGGTGGTCAAAAAGATGAAGCAGACGACAAACTGGATGAATAAGCTAAAATTCCTTATCCTTTTTCACATTATTTATTATCCTAGAAGTAACCCTGGATACACATTTATGATTTTTTGTTGCTTTTTTCTGCAAGTCTTTCAAATATATAGTAAAAGATTGAAGATTTAAAGAACAAAATTGGAAACAAAGAAGTTTCTTGTGGCTACTTTTTTCCTCTGATCTTCAGACATAGAATTGGATAAAGAAATCGATAACTAAGAAGATAACCATTACTTATTCTTTCTTTGATTGTCTAGAGTTAATTAAAATGACTGGGTGGTCAAAAAGATGAAACAGGCGACGACCTGGATAAATTTGCTGAAATTCTTCATCCTTTTTCGTATTATTTATTTTCCTGAAAGAAGCCCAATTGTTTTAAAGATTTGAAGGATGGTCAAAAAGATGAAGCAGGTAACGAAATGGATGAATTTACTGAAATTCTTTATCCTTTTTCACATTTTATTTTAAAATAAGCCCCCATGATTGGTATTTGAAGAAATATAAAAAGTTAATTTTTTGGAAGCAAAGAAGTTTTGGAGACCTCTGAAGACATAGGGGAAGACAAAAGAAAACCATACTTATTATTTTATGTCTAGAGTTCTTAAAATGATGGGCCAAAAATGGGCGCGACCTCAAAAGCTGAAATTCTTCTTTTCGCAAAAATGAGAAAATTGTTTAAAAGAAGGTTAAAAATACAGAACGAAATGAAATTTAATTTTTATCCTTTTTCACATTTTTCATTTCTGGAAGCCAAGATTTCACCAGATGAAAGACGTAACATTAATAAATTTGTCCTTGATTCTCAGAAGTAACTAGAAAATAAAACAAATAGCTAAATAATTTGAGTTAAATGAATTGATTTTCTCCAAATTGCTTATCAAAGAAACTAATGAAGCAATTTTAGTAAATTTCGGTTTTTTTTTTTTTTTATTCCAAAATAACCCAAGAGGATGGGAATTGAGGACGAAAAGAATTTTTGTTCTCTTCGCTGTCGAAGTAACTAAAATTTAAAAAAAAAAAAAAAACAAAAACAAACAAAAGACATACTTTTTCTCTCTTTCCTGCTTCTCCTTGAACTTTCCAAAAGTAAAAACAATTAATTGGAGATTTTAAATAAGAACTAAGAAGCACGAAGACTATTTTCATCTCCACTCTCTTCTTTTAATCTCTAGAAAGAAAGCATCAAACTTAAAGACTTAATGGAAGAATTCATTGAATTCACTTTGATGAAGTGTTGCCTTCTTTTCCATTATTTCCTCAGAAGTAACCAAGTAGATTTGTTACTTTTAAAATGCCAAATGAGACTATCAAAAAGGCAAATGAGGCTATTATGAAGACTATTCCATTTATTGGATGTATTTGTTAGCCTTCGTCATTTTTTTGGTGACTGAACTTTCCAAATGTAACCCAAATGCCCTTAGGATTTAAAGGAAATAATGAAAATTCCCTACAACTTATTAACAATTTTTGGAAATCTGGAAGACGTAAAGGATAAGAATTCCGAATTCAGTTTATTGGACCTTCTTGCTGATTTGCTTCTCCTTGAACTTTCCAAAAGTAAAAACAATTAATTGGAGATTTTAAATAAGAACTAAGAAGCACGAAGACTATTTTCATCTCCACTCTCTTCTTTTTAATCTTTAGAAAGAAAGCATCAAACTTAAAGACTTAATGGAAGAATTCATTGAATTCACTTTGATGAAGTGTTGCCTTCTTTTCCATTATTTCCTCAGAAGTAACCAAGTAGATTTGTTACTTTAAAAAGCGAATGAATCTTTTATAAACATAAACCTATTTATTCAATTATTCATTGAATTCACTTTGATGAAGTGTTGCCTTCTTTTCCATTATTTCCTCAGAAGTAACCAAGTAGATTTGTTACTTTAAAAAGCGAATGGATCTTTTATAAACATAAACCTATTTATTCAATTATTCATTGAATTCACTTTGATGAAGTGTTGCCTTCTTTTCCATTATTTCCTCAGAAGTAACCAAGTAGATTTGTTACTTTTAAAATGCCAAATGAGACTATCAAAAAGGCAAATGAGGCTATTATGAAGACTATTCCATTTATTGGATGTATTTGTTAGCCTTCGTCATTTTTTTGGTGACTGAACTTTCCAAATGTAACCCAAATGCCCTTAGGATTTAAAGGAAATAATGAAAATTCCCTACAACTTATTAACAATTTTTGGAAATCTGGAAGACGTAAAGGATAAGAATTCCGAATTCAGTTTATTGGACCTTCTTGCTGATTTGCTTCTCCTTGAACTTTCCAAAAGTAAAAACAATTAATTGGAGATTTTAAATAAGAACTAAGAAGCACGAAGACTATTTTCATCTCCACTCTCTTCTTTTAATCTCTAGAAAGAAAGCATCAAACTTAAAGACTTAATGGAAGAATTCATTGAATTCACTTTGATGAAGTGTTGCCTTCTTTTCCATTATTTCCTCAGAAGTAACCAAGTAGATTTGTTACTTTAAAAAGCGAATGGATCTTTTATAAACATAAACCTATTTACTGGATTTATTTGTAGGCCTTCGTCACGTTTTTGATTATTGAAGTTTCCAAATGTATTCGTCGTTTATCACATGCTTTGTTTTCTCAGAATTAACTCAAGATATTTAAGGATTTGGAGAAAGTAGTAGAAATGTTTTAAAGCAATTAACAAATTTTCGAGATTTAGAAGACAAAGAGGCGAAAGATGGAGTTAATTATTTTAAAAAAATTCTATTTCTTTCTTCAAATAAGTTATTTCTAAGAAAATGTGACCCAAAAAACCAGAAAAAATAATTAAACCTGGATTTAATAAGTTTTTTCTTTTTTTTTCAATTCTTAAAAATTAACCAAAGAGTATCACCAGATTGAAAGACGTAACATGCAATAAACATTTGTTCTCTTCGCTTCTCAGAAGTAAAAACTAGTCAAAAATGAGGAAGGAAAAAATAGGAGAGAGACTGGAACTTGCCAAGGAACCACTGGAAGAGTTCGATGTTGTTTGAACCAACAAAAGGGAATTTTTCAGGAGCAACAAAAAGAACCAAACAAAAGACAGGTGTCTTAGTATGTCATCCATACTAGTGCTGAAACTGTTTCGAAGTGAAAACTAGTCAAAAATGAGAAAGGAGAGAATAGGGACTGGAACTTCACAAGGAACCACTGGAAGAGGTCGATTTTTTTTGAGCCACCATAAGAAACGTTTTTAGGAGAAACAGAGCAACAAAAGAACCAAACACAAGACAGGTGCCCCAGTATGTCATCCATACTAAAGATGAAACTAATCAAAATTAAGGAAGGAGAAAGTAGCAGAGAGAGTGGAACTTGCCAAGGAACTACTGGAAGAGTACGATGTTTTTTGAGCCACCATAAGAGAAATTTTCAGGGGCAACAAAAGAGCAAAACGCAAGACAGGTGCCTCAGTATGTCATCCATACTATATCTGAAACTGTTTTGAAGGAAAACTAGTCAAAACTGAGAAAGAAGAAAATAGCAGAGAAACTGGAACTTGCCAAGGAACTACTGGAAGAGTACGAAGTTTTTTGAGCCACCATAAGAGATATTTTCAGGGGCAATAAAAGAGCCAAACGCAAGACAGGTGCCTCAGTATGTCATCCATACTAGAGCTTAAAATGTTTTGAAGTGAAACTAGTCAAAAATGAGGAAAAAGAAAATAGCAGAAAGACTGAAACTTGCCAAGGAACCACTGGAAGAGTTCGATGTTTTATGAGGCACAATAAGGAATTTTTTCAAAAGCAAGAAAAGAGCCAAACGCAAGACAAGTGTCTCAGTATGTTATCCATACTAGTGCTGAAACTGTTTTAAAGTGAAACTAGTCAAAAATGAGGAAGGAACGAATAGCAGAGGCACTGGAACTTTGGAAGAAACCACTGGAAGAGGTCGATCTTTTTGAGCCACCATAAGAAACGTTTTCAAGAGCAAAAAAGAACCAAACACGAGACAGGTGCCTCAGTATGTCATCCATACTAGAGCTGACAGTGTTTTAAAGCAAAACTAGTCAAAAATAAGGAAGAAGGAAATAGCATAGAGTCTGAAATTTGTTAAGGAATCACTGGAAGAGTTCGATGTTTTTTGAGCCAACATAGGTGATTTTTTCAGGAACGTCAAAAGAACTTAACACAAAACAGGTGCCTCAGTATGTCATCCATACTAAAGCTTAAACTGTTTTGAAGTGAAACTAGTCAAAATGAGGAAGAAGAAAATTGCAGACTGGAACTTGTCAAGGAACCACTGGAAGAGTTCGATGTTTTTTGAGCCACCATAAGGAATTTTTTCAGGAGCATCAAAAGAGTGCAAACGCAAGACAGGTGTCTCAGTATGTCATCCATACTAATGCTGAAACTAGTCAAAAATTGGGAAGGAGAGAATAGCCGAAAGACTGGCACTTTACAAGGTGCCACTGGAAGAGGTTGTTTTTTTTTGAGCCACCATAAGAAACGTTTTCAGGAGCAACAGAGCAACAAAAGAACAAAACACAAGACAGGTGCCTTAGTATATCATCCATACTATAGCTGAAACTGTTTAATCAAAAATGAGAAAGGAAAAAATAGCAGAGAGACTGGAACTTGCCAAGGAACTACTGGAAGAGTACGATTTTTTTTGAGCCACCATAAGGGATATTTTCAGGAGCAACGAAAGAGCCAAACGCAAGACAGGTGTCTCGATATGTCATTTATACTAGTGCTGAAGCTGTTTTGAAGCAAAACTAGTCAAAAATGATGAAGGAGAGAATAGCAGAGGAACTGGAACTTTACAAGCAACCACTGGAATAGGTCGATTTTTCTGAGCCACCATAAGAAACGTTTTCGGGAGAAACAAAAGAACCAAACATAAGACAGGTGCCCTAGTATGTCATTTATACTAGAGCTGAAACTGTTTCAAAATGAAACTAGTCAAAAATAAGGAAGGAGAAAATAGCATAGAAACGGAAATTTACCAAGGAACCACCGGAAGACTTCGATGTTTTTTAAGCTAACATAAGTGATTTTTTCAGGAACGTCAAAAGAACTAAACACAAAACAGGTGCCTCAGTATGTCATCCATACTAGAGCTGAAACTGTTTCGAAGTAAAATTAGTCAAAATGAGGAAAAAGAAAATAGCAGAGAGACTGGAATTTGCCAAGGAACCACTGGAAGAGTTCGATGTTGTTTGAGCCAACAAAAGGGCGTTTTTTAAGAGCAACAAAAGAACCGAACAAAAGACAGGTGTCTCAGTATGTCATCCATACTAGTACTGAAACTGTTTCATTGTGAATCTAGTCAAAAATGAGAAAGGAGAGAATAGCAGAGAAATTGGACTTTTACAAGAAACCACTGGAAGACGTCGATTTTTTTGAGCCACCCTAAGAAACGTTTTTAGGAGCAACAAAAGAATCAAACACAAGATAGGTGCCTCAGTATGTCATCCATACTAGAGCTGAAACTGTTTTGAAGTGAAACTAGTCAAAAATGACAAAGGCGAAAATAGAAGAGAGACCGGAACTTGCCAAAGAACTACTGAAAGAGTTCGATGTTGTTTGAGCTAACAAAAAAAATTTTTTTAGAAGCAACAAAAAAACCAAACGCAAGGCAGGTGTCTCAGTATGTCATCCATACTAGTACTTAAACTATTTCGAAGCGAAACTAGTCAAAAATGAGGAAGGAGAGAAGGAGAGGGACTGGAACTTCACAAGGAACCACTGGAAGAGGTCAATTTTTTTGAACCACCCTAAGAGACGTTTTGAGAAGCAACAAAAGAACCAAACACAAAACAGGTGCTTCAGTATGTCGTCAATACTAGAACTGAAACTTTTGAAGTGAAGCTAGTCAAAAATAAGGAAGGAGAAAAAAGCAGAGGGACTGGAACTTACCAAGGAATCACTGAAAGAGTTCGATGCTTTTTGAGCCAACATAAGGGATTTTTTCAGGAGCAACAAAAGGACCAAACACAAGACAGGAGCCTCAGTATGTCATCCATACTAGAGCTAAAACTGTTTCGAAGTGAAACTAGTCAAAAACAACGCGGGGTATAGGAAAGGTCACTATTATTCACTCAGTATGTCAACCGTACCAAAAATATGGAACTGTAAGATCAAAAGCCAAAATATCGAAATGGAAGAGCACAGTACCTTAGTATGTCAACCGTTCCAGAGGTGAACATTTTTTTACATGAAATTCGCCTAGAAGTGTAGCAGACAGCAAATATCGAGAGTACGCTATGTAAAGTGAATGAGTAGATTTATTCTTCATGAAAAGAGTTGAAAGTAGTGGTGGAGATGGCTCTATGGTTAGGAGCCTGGCCTGTAACGTGAAGGTCCTGTGTTCGACCCCCAGTCACTGATGGCATAGTTTTAACTCTACTACAAAAGTTAAAACAGAAAGAGAACCATAACTCAGATGGTTGGGTGCCGAATGGAAGATGTTATCCATTGCTGATAAAATGTCTTTTATTGATGAAGCTAAACTTTTAATGGCTCCCCACATAAGAGAGCTTTCGGATTATAAATATAGGCCGAGAAGGAAGACCAACGCGATGAAGATAGAGTACGGGTTTCAGAATTTTCAGTTGTCCTATTTTTCGCCTTCCTGATCACCTTTTATTTTTCACTTTGAGATCCCCATTGACAGGTCTTGAGTTGCACAACATTTTTTATTTTAACTGGACTTGGTAAGCTACAATAAAAAAAAACGTGGGCACTTTTATCTTCTTCTAATTCTCCAGATCGAGCAGATTTTTATTTTTTATTTCAAGTGACGTTCAGTGTGAATGTCATCGCTCTCCTGAATGTTTCTAGCGCCATGTCAAAGGATTTTCTGCACTTTTAACACTCTTGGGATGAACTGAGGGAACAACAGCTTATTAAATTCATGACATTCGACAGACAAAAGCGAAATGATTTTCTGTTACTTTATAAGAGCAGACGTTATGGCTCTTTATGCGGAATTAATCTTCTGAATAATATTAGCTCTCGGAGAGATTGTGGATGGCATTATTGCCTTGTGCGCACGTCGACAATAACATATCTGCTGGCACAGACAATAGATGCATTTTGTCAAATATTTTAATATAAAATATTTCACAAGTGCTTACTTGTCAGCGCTATTGTGCTCGTACATTCTAAAATATAATTAATGATGGCTGTATATTGAGATGGAACAAACAAAGTGCATCCGTTGTGTAACATCTCTCTTGAAGCATTTATTTTAGGGCGCATTAATAAATTTTTCCTCTTTTATAAAACGTCGTACATTTGTTAAGTCAATATGGATGTTTCGATAAATATTCTTGTAAAACTGATTGCCATCTTTCATCCCCTGTAATAAACTTTACAATGCTTATCTAGTAAGAGAAATATAAGCCAAAACGTTATAAACCAAATTATTGTGGTACTCGAAAAGTCAACTTTTGAACAATGACTGTTACCTGTAAAGCAGCAATATAACTGGAATCCTGAAATTTACCAGACGGCGGCACCCTTAGTTATTAGTGGCGAAATCTATGAAATATTGTTCCCTGCAGTTAGAATAATAAAACCTTTATTGCCCCCATCGCTTTCTATTCAAGTATTCCTGGGAAGATAACATCTCCCAATAAATATGTCTGCATGTCTCTGGTCTGCATCTACCAAATCACGTCTCTTAACCAATCATGAAAAGTACATATTTCACTAAACATTTTTTTTTTCATTTGCCCGACAATTAGACTGTTAATTAAACCCGAAAACGCACATAAACGACTTTAATTGCATCAGTGTTCTGAATGTGTTAATTTGCGGGGTGGCTAATTGAAAACGTTGAAAAGGTGTGTGCCGTTTGAAGGCTAAAACTAACTCGATTTATGCAAACCTTTTCTTATTCCTTAATTAATGAGTGGAAGCTCCGTCGCCTTTGCTCTTTGCCAATTAACGCCGCCTTTGAATCCGTAATGCTTCGCCTTGTCTGATTCTGATGCCCGGCCCTGATACGTTCTCTGCAGTTTGCAAAATTAGAGAGAGGATGAATCGGCCTCCACTTAAACGCTTAAGTCACCTTTGGCGCCGAGAAAAATTAAATATATTACATCAACTCACAAAATTTTGAAGCTTACAACCTAAAGAATACGATCTAGATAGAATTGGTTCACTATTTTAATGACTAGCAAGCGTTCGTGACGAGAAGTGTTTTGGTAACGAGCAGTGTAGTAACGAGCAAGATGTTTCTTTTAAATCTCACAGAAAATATCTGGCGCACGCAAAGACTATCGCTATATGCTTCAGACTGTTGAGAATCGAGATTTTCATGGACTATTTCACGGACTCGCAGCAGTCGCGTTCTATCCCTACTAGACAGCCACAATCTCAGTTGGGTGTCATGATGGACGTTGCCAAACCCTATGCGAGATATTCGGGACTACAGGCCTGGACTGTAGATGCACTGAATGATCTTGAACAGATTTTTTTTAACCTCCATAATGATGAAGAGACAGAAAACGAAAATCTATGTTGGGTTTCATCAGAGACTAAATAGACTGAACGTTTCAATGTTGTCTCATGCGTACAGTTGAAGCTAAAATTCGGGGAAGTGGGGAGGTGCATTCCACTACTCTTTGATATGGTCGGATTAAGTAAAATTTATAAATTGAATATTTATTTATTTTATTTTTACCTACCCAAAGAATGAAACTCTTGATTTTCCTTCACTAATGTGTTCACTGAGGTTTCAACAATGATCCACAATACACTTCCCCATATTTACCGCCCATTTTCTTAAAAAAAAACCGATGTTATCTTCGCAAAGGTCTGTCAAATAATAAGAGGGCATTGCGAGCTAGATGGAGCTAGGCTTTCGCCAGGCTTTCAAATGGCTTCACTGCTTATCGTGTTAGGTTCAGTCTATTTAGTCTCTGGGTTTCATTATGGACGTTGCAGAACCCTATACGAGATACTCGTGACTACAGGCCCGGACTGTACATGCACTGAATGATCTTGAACAGATTTTTTTTAACCTCCATAATGATGAAGAGACAGAAAAAGAAAATCTATGCATTCATTGGTTTTAGTTTATGGGCTTTTTGGTCAGTTTTCTTTTCCTCCAAATCTCCAGATAGTTGAGATTGGTTCCTTTTAATCTTTACTATCCAATCTGCTTTATAATATATGACATTGAAGTAAGACTTTAGAGATGTTCCATATTAGATATTCTTTGTATCTTCTTTGCGAAGTTTTATTAATTCCATTCCTGTTGTGTGGCATTTTCTTCGCCAGCTACTTCTCACTAAGATTTAACGCAATCGCTGTTTGGGGCAATCTACAAAAGATTGCCATTCTTTAACCAGAAAAAGGTAACTGAAAAAAACGTTTGAAAGAAGCAACTGGCGAAGAAAATGCCACTCAGCAGGAATGGAATGTTCCACATTCTTCAATTTTTTGTTCAGTATTACAAATCTTCTGTGCCTTTCCTCAAATTGCTTTTTCTAAATTTTGAATCATTAAAATCTTTTTAAAATGAGAGATAAAATATGAAATTACCACCTAATTTATTCAAGAGTTTACTGAAATAGTACCACGTTGCATTGATCTTTTTAATCCTGGTTGCAATTTTGGTTGAACCAACTGGTCTTTGGTTATCTTCACAAATTGATATTACAAATCTTGTGCCCCAAAATTCACACCAATTTACAATATCTACTTAAGTAATTAGGGGACAAGATTTGTGATCAATTCCTAGTTCCAATGGCTTTTTTTTTTTTCATTAATCATATCTTTAATAAAATCTATAAAAAACTCTACATTGTCTAGTTCTGATAAATATTCAAACGTAAACCAGATTTGTAACAAAGGTTCCTATTCATATCAGCAACAAATGCTGCAAAATTCAATTAAGTATGAGTTAATCTGATGCGTGAAGCCTTTCATCCACATCGAGCATTTGATCCGGTGGCGAACGTTTTTCGACTGATAGCTTTTGATTTTTAGAGAGATAATCGACATGTAACATCTAAAGAGGCAATATAGCCCATGTCATGTTGTCTCCGGCTGTTTTTGAGTTAGTGTGTTTAAAGCGAAAGCTTACAAAACAGTGTATTGATGTCGTACAAAGATTAATGACGCTATTGTTCACGAAAAGCCCGCTCGAGGAAATTGGCTTCACAAACTCTTCTCGTTCCATCATTCTATCAACATGGAGGAATTCGTACGAGGTGATCTATACACACAAGTGACTTCGACACGGTAAATTGGCTGAGGTTTCGTTTCGTAACCAAATTAATTTGTTTTGTAATTATCACTTTGTATTACTAGTTTTACAATGCTAGCCTTGTGAATGTAACTAGCTAGTCTTGTGAATGTAATTTGCTAGTCTTGTGAACATAACTAATTCCTAGATCTACTAGGAATCTGGTCTTCTAAACTTATAAGAATAACTAACAAGTTGGAAATCAACCAATGGAAAATGAACAAAACTTCCATGTTCAGATCAAGAAATGAATAGAATCTGTTTTTTTCCAATTTAGTTTCTAAAGACTTGAGGTAAAAGGTAGGTGAGAAAATAGCTGATTAGAAGAGATTGAAAAAATTTATGTTTTCCAATTTATTTTAGAACAGAAAGTTCTCAAAGTTATATTTCTGGACATTTAAAGTAAGAGATAAGTTAGCTTAGCCTAAGCTCTTTAATTTGTTGCTTTAAATTACTTTTGAAGACTTAAATTTAATTATGAATCCACTACATCCAGAAATTTTCGTTGCTTATTTTTTCTTTGAAACTTTAGATTTTCTAGGTTATTTCTAAAGAGTAGTTATAAAGTAACTGAATTCTTCTTGTTTCGTCTAATTTTCTTCCATCCAAACTTCAGATCTTTAAAGTTATACTTTTGAAAATTTGATGATGAATCCACTGAATGGGAGATATTTTGTCTTCTGTTTCTTAGACTGGTTATAAAGCAATTAAATCCCACCTATTTTGTGTAATTTTTTCCCTTAGAAACCTCAGATCTTAGAAATTATACTCTTGTAAATTTAATGATTAATACACTGATTAAGAAAATTTTAGTCTTCTGTTACTGAGACTGGTTATGCAGTAACCAAATCCTGCCTATTTCTGCCTTCAAACTTCAAATCTCATCTTGTACTCCTAAAAATTTGATGATAAATCCACTCATTGGTAGATTATTTGTCTTGTGCTTCTAGGAATGGTTATGAAGCAACTGGATCCTGTAGATTTCGTCTAATTTCCTCCCTTCCAAATTTCATATCTTCAAAGTTGTATTTTTGAAAAGATGATGATAAATTCACTAAATTAAAAATTTTTTGTCTTCTGTCTCGGAGACTGGTTAATAATTAGCTAGACCTGCCTATTTAATTTAATTTTCTGCCTTCCAAACTTCAGATCTGATCCTACACATTTATAAATTTAATGATGAGTCCACTCATTTTTATCTTATGTTTCTGGGACTAGATATGAAGCAACTGGATCCTGCCAATTTCACCTAATTTCCTTCTTTTCAAACTTTAGATCTTCGAAGTTATATTTTTGGAAATTCGATGATGAATTCACTAAATGGAAGATTTTTTGTGTTCTGTTTCTGAGACTGGTTATTAATTAGCTATATCGTGCCTATTTCATTTGATTTTCTACTTTTGGAATTTCAGATCTTATCTTAAACTCTTGGAAATTTGATGATGAATCTACTTATTGGGGGATTTTTTGTCTTGTGTTTCTGAGACTAGTTATGAAGCACTGAGACTGGTTATTAATTAGCTAGATCCTGCCTATTGCATTTAATTTTTGACTTTCGAACTTCTGATTTGATCTTATACATTTATAAATTTGATGATGAATCCACTCATTGAAAGATTTTTTATCTTGTGTTTCTGGAGCTAGTTATAAAGCAACTGGATCCTGCCAATTTCACCTAATTTCCTTCTTTTCAAACTTCACATCTTCAAAGTGATATTTTTGGAAACTCAATGATCATTTCACTAAATGGAAGATTTTTTGTGTTCTGTTTCTGAGACTGGTTATTAATTAGCTAGATCCTGCCTATTTCATTTAATTTCTACTTTTTGAATTTCAGATCTTATCTTAAACTCTTGGAAATTTGATGATGAATCCACTCATTGAAAGATTTTTTATCTTGTGTTTCTGGCACTAGTTATGAATTAACTGGATTATGCCAATTTCACCTAATTTCCTTTCTTCCAAACTTCAGATCTTCAAAGTTATATTTTTCAAAATTTGATGATGAACTCACTGAATGGAAGATGTTTTGTCTTCTGTTTCTGAGACTGGTTATTTATTAGCTAGATCCTGCCTATTTTATTTAATTTTCTACTTTTCGAACTTCAGATCTAATCTTATACTCTTGGAAATTTGATAATGAATCTACTCATTGGGAGATTTTTTGTCTTGTGTTTCTGAGACTAGTTATGAAGCACTGAGAGTGGTTATTAATTAGCTAGGTCCTGCCTATTTCATTTAATTTCTGCCTTTCGAACTTCTGATCCGATCTTACACATTTATAAATTTGATGATGAATTCACTCATTGAAAGATTTTTTTATCTTGTGTTTCTGGGACTAGTTATGAATTAACTGGATCTTGCCTATTTTATCTAATCTCCTTTCTTCCAAACTTCAGATCTTCAAAGTTATATTTTTGAAAATTTGATGATAAGTTCACTGACTGGGAGATTTTTTGTCTTCTGTTTCTGAGACTGGTTATTAATTGGATAGATCCTGCCTATTTTATTTAATTTTCTACTTTTTAAACTTCAGGTCCTATCTTAAACTCTTGGAAATTTGATGATGAATTCACTCATTGGGAGATTTTTGTCTTGTGTTTCTGGGCATAGTTATGAAGCAACTGGATCTTGCCAATTTCATCTTAACTCCTTTCTTCCAAACTTCAGATCTTTAAAGTTATATATTTTTAAAAATTTGATGATGAATTCACTGAATGGAAGATTTTGTGTCTTCTGTTTCTGAGATTGGTTGTTAATTAGCTAGATCCTGCCTATTTCATTTAATTTTATACTTATCGAACTTCAGATCTTATCTTATACTCTTGGAACATTGATGATGAATTCACTCATTGGGAGATTTTTTGTCTTGAATTTTTAGGCATAGTTATGAAGCAACTGGATCTTGCCAATTTCATCTAATCTCCTTTCTTCCAAACTTCAGATCTTCAAAGTTATATTTTTGGAAACTTGATGATGAATTCACTGAATGGAAGATTTTTTGTCTTCTGCTTTTAAGACTGGTTAGAGATCATTGGATCCCATCTGTTTTTTGTAATTTATTTCCTTCGAAACTTAAGATCTTTTAAGTTATTCTCTTGATAATACATTCACTGATTAGGGGATTTTTGTCTTCTGTTTCTGAGATTGTTTATGAAGCAACTGGACTTTGTCTATTTCTTGCAATCTACTTTCTTTAAAACTTAAGATTTTATAAGTTATACTCCTGAAAATTTGATGATGAATCCACTGAGTAGAAGATTATTGGTCTTCTATTTCTAAAACTGGTTATTAGGTTATTACATCCTGCCTATTTCTTGTAATAGTGATAAAGCAACTGGATTCTGCCTATTTCATCTAATTTTCTTCTTTTCAAACCGGATCTTCAAAGATATATTTTTGGAAATTTTATGAATGGGAGATTTTTTGTCTTCTGTTTCTGGGACTGGTTACGAAGCAAAACTTGTTGGTTTTGTATTTTAATTTTTGAAGATAACCAAGGACCACTCCGTTCTACAAAAAAAATAGATCTTATAAGTTATTCTCTTGGAAATTTGATGACGAATCCACTGATTAAAAGATTTTTTTTGTCTTCTCTTTCTGAGACTGGTTATGAAGCAACTGCACTCTGTCCTTTTGGTGCAATCTTATCAATTTAAAAATTAGGATTTGATACGTTATACTCCTGAAAATTTGATGATAAGTCCACTGAGTAAAAGATTATTTGTCTTCTATTTCTAAAACTGATTATTAGGTTATTACATCCTGCCTATTTCGTGTAATTTCCTCCCTTAGAAACTTCAGATTATATGAGTTATACTCTTGAAAATTTGATCATAAATCCACTAGTTATGAAGCAACTGGATCTTTCCCATTTTGTATAATTACCTCCTTTTGAAGTTTCAAAGCTTTTGACTTACTTCTGAAAATTTGATAATAAATTCACTAAACGGGAAATTTTTTGACTTCTGTTTCTTCTTTCAAAATGTTAAATCTTTCAGATCCCCTGGGTTACTTCTAGAAACTAGTCATAAAGCAACTAGATCCTGCCTATTTCATCTAATTACCTTTCTTTCAAACTTCAGATCTTCAAAGTTATATTTTTGGAAATTCTATGAAGGGGGGATTTTTGTCCTCTGTTTCTGGTTATGTAAAAAAGCTTGCAATTTTCAAAAATTAGAAATTTGGGTAAGTCAAATTAAAAAAAAAGTCGAAATTGAATAAAAGTCTAAATTTCAAAAAATTCAAAATTGTCAAGTCAGAATTGTCAAAAGTTAAAATAGTAAAAAAGGTTCAAAAGTTGAAATTTTGGAAAAAATTGAGAAAAATGTGAAATTATAAAAAAAGATCGCAATCCTGAAAATTCCAAATTTTTAAAATAACTCGAAATTTTGGAAAAGTCAAAATTTCCAAAAAGTTTCAAACTAGAAATTTTGAAAAAAACTTGGAAAATATAAAACTACGTGAACAAGCTCGCAATTTTCAAAAATTAGAGGTTACGAAGCAAAACTTGTTGGTTTTGTATTTCAATTTTTGAAGATAACCAAGGACCAGTCGGTTCCACAAAAAAAACAGATTTTATAAGTTTATCTCTTGGAAATTTGATAACAAATCCATTGTTCAGGAGATTTTTTGTCTTCTGTTTCTGAGACTGGTTATGAAGCAACTAAACTCTGTCTATTTGGTGCAATCTTATCCCTTCAAAACTTATAATTTTATAAGTTATACTCCTGAAAATTTGATGATGAATCCACTGAGTAAAAGACTATTTGTCTTCTATTTCTAAAACTGATTATAAGGTTATTACATCCTGCCTATTTCGTGCAATTTCCTCCCTTCAAAGCTTTAAACTTTAAAAGTTATACTCTTGAAAATCTAATCATAAACCCACTGGTTATGAAACAACTGGATATTTTATATAATTTCCTTCTTTCAAAGTTTCAAATCTCACTTCTGAAAATTTGATAATGAGTTTACTGAATAGGAGATTTTTTACTTCTGTTTCTTCTTTAAAAATGTTAAATCTTTCAGATCTTCTGGGTTACTTCTAGAAACTAGTCATAAAGCAACTAGATCCTGCCTATTTCATCTAATTTCCTTTCTTTCAAACTTCAGATACTGCAATTTTGTCTAATTTTTTTTCTTCGAAACTTCAGATTTTATAAGTTATACTCTTGAAAATTTGTTCATAAATCCAGTGGTTATAAAGCAGCTGGATTCTTCCTATTTTGAATAATTTTCTTTCTTTGAAGATTTAAGTTTTGTGAGTTTCTTCTGAAGATAATGAAGTCACTGAATGGGAGATTTTTTAACTTCTGTTTCTACTTTTAAAATGTTAAATCTTTCAGATCTTCTGGGTAACTTCTAGAAACTTGTTATGAAGCAACTGGATTCTTTCTATTTTGTTTAATTTCATCCCTTCCAAACTTAGATTTTCAAAGTTATACTCTTGGAAATTCGATGGGAAATCCACCAAATGAAAGATTTTCTGTCGTTGGTTTCTGAAACTGATTATGAAGCAACTGGATACTGCAATTTTGTCTAATTTTTTTTCATCGAAACTTTAGATTTTATAAGTTATACTCTTGAAAATTTGATCATGTATCCAGTGGTTATAAAGCAACTGGATTTTTTCTATTTTGTATAATTTTCTTCCTTCGAAGTTTCAAATCTTTTGAGTTTCTTCTGAAGATAATGAATTCACTAAATGGGATATTTTTTAACTTTTGTTTCTTCTTTGAAAATGTTAAATCTTTTAGATATTCTGGGTTACTTCCAGAAACTATTTATAAAAAAGTTGGATTCTGCCTATTTCGTTTAATTTTTTTTCTTCCAAACTTAGACCTTTAAAGTTATACTCTTGGAAATGTGATGAAGAATCCACCAAATGGGACGTTTTTTGTCTTCTGTTTCTGAGACTGATTATGAAGCAACTGGATACTGTCATTTTGTCCAATTTTTTTCTTTCAAAACTTTAGATTTTATAAGTTATACTCTTGAAAATTTGATCATAAATCCACTGGTTGTGAAGTGACTGGATCTTTCCTATTTTGTATAATTTCCTCCCTTAAAAGCTTCAAATTTTTTGCGTGACTTCTAAAAATTTGATAATTAATTCACTAAATGCGAGATCTTGTAATTTTTGTTTCTTCTTTAAAAATGTTAAATCTTTCAAATCTTCTGAGTTACTTCAAGAAACTAGTTATGAAGCAACTGGATTTTGCCTATTTTGTTCAATTTTATCCCTTCCAAACTTATATCTTCAAAGTTATACTCTTGGAAATTTAGTGGGAAATCCACTTAATAAGAGATTTTGTCTTTTGTTTCTAAAACTGATTATGAAGCAACTGAATACTGCAATTTTGTTCAGTTTTTCTTCTTCGAAACTTCAGATTTTATAAGTTATACTCTTGAAAATTTGATCATGAATCCATTGGTTATAAAGCAACTGGATTTTTTCTATTTTGTATAATTTCCTTCCTTCGAAGTTTCAAATCTTTTGAGTTTCTTTTAAAGATAATAAATAGGAGATTTTTTAACTTCTGTTTCTACTTTTAAAATGTTAAATCTTTTAGATATTCTGAGTTACTTGTAGAAATTAGTTATAAAACTATCTATTTTGTTTAATTTTCTTTTACTTCTTTCTTTTCTTTAATTTTTTTTCTTCCAAACTTAGATCTTTAAAATTATACTCTTGGAAATGTGATGGGGAATCCACCAAATGGAAGATTTTTTATCTTCTGTTTCTGAGACTGATTATGAAGCAACTGGATACTGTCATTTTGTCCAATTTTCTTCTTTCGAAACCTTAGATTTCATAAGTTACACTCTTGAAAATTTGATCATGAATCCACTGGTTATGAAACGACTGGATTTTTCCTACTTTGTATAATTTCCTCCCTTAAAATTTCATACTCTTGAAAATTTGTTCATAAATCCAGTGGTTATAAAGCAGCTGGATTCTTCCCATTTTATATAATTTTCTTCCTTTGAAGTTTCAAATTTTTTGAGTTTCTTTTGAAGATAATAAATTCACTAAATGGGAGATTTTTTAACTTCTGTTTCTACTTTTAAAATGTTAAATCTTTCAGATCTTCTGGGTTACTTCTAGAAACTAGTTATAAAACAACTGGGTTCTGCCTATTTCTTTTATTTTCTTTCTTCCAAAATTAAATCTTTAAAGTTATACTCTTGGAAATGTGATGGGGAATCCACCAAATGGAAGATCTTTTGTCTTCTGTTTCTAAGACTGATTATGAAGCAACTGAATACTGTCATTTTGTCTAATTTCCTTCTTTCGAAACTTTAGATTTCATAAGTTACACTCTTGAAAATTTGATCATGAATTCACTGGTTATGAAACGACTGGATCTTTTTTACTTTGTATAATTTCCTCCCTTGAAATTTCAAATTTTTTGAGTGACTTCTAAAAATTTGATATTAAATTCACTAAATGGGAGATCTTGCAACTTCTGTTTCTTCTTTGAAAATGTTAAATCTTTCAAATCTTCTGGGTTACATCTAGAAACTAGTTATGAAGCAACTGGATTCTGCCTATTTTGTTCAATTTTATCCCTTCCAAACTTAGATCTTCAAAGTTATACTCTTGGAAATTTAATGGGAAATGCACTAAATGGGAGATTTTGTCTTTTGTTTTTAAAACTGATTATGAAGCAACTGAATACTACAATTTTGTCCAATTTTTTTTCTTCAAGACTTCAGATTTTATAAGTTATACTCTTGAAAATTTGTTCATAAATCCAGTGGTTATGAAGCAGCTGGATTCTTCCTATTTTGAATAATTTTCTTCCTTTGAAGATTCAAGTTTTTTGAGTTTCTTCCGAAGATAATGAAGTCACTGAATGGGAGATTTTTTAACTTCTGTTTCTACTTTTAAAATGTTAAATCTTTTAGATCTTCTGGGTTACATCTAGAAACTAGTTATGAAACAACTGGATTTTGCCTATTTCGTTTAATTTTCTTTCTTCCAAACTTAAATCTTTAAAGTTATACTCTTGGAAATGTAATGAGGAATCCACCAAATGAAAGATTTTTTATCTTCTGTTTCTGAGACTGATTATGAAGCAACTGGATACTGCAATTTTGTCTAATTGTTTTTCTTCGAAACTTCAGATTTTATAAGTTATACTCTTGAAAATTTGTTCATAAATCCAGTGGTTATAAAGCAGCTGGATTCTTCTCATTTTATATAATTTTCTTCCTTTGAAGTTTCAAATTTTTTGAGTTTCTTTTGAAGATAATAAATTCACTAAATGGGAGATTTTTTAACTTCTGTTTCTACTTTTAAAATGTTAAATCTTTCAGATCTTCTGGGTTACTTCTAGAAACTAGTTATAAAACAACTGGGTTCTGCCTATTTCTTTTATTTTCTTTCTTCCAAAATTAAATCTTTAAAGTTATACTCTTGGAAATGTGATAGGGAATCCATCAAACAGAAGAATTTTTGTCTTCTGTTTCTAAGACTGATTATGAAGCAACTGGATACTGTCATTTTGTCCAATTTTCTTCTTTCGAAACTTTAGATTTCATAAATTACACTCTTGAAAATTTGATCATGAATCCACTGGTTATGAAACGACTGGATCTTTCCTACTTTGTATAATTTCCTCCCTTGAAATTTCAAATTTTTTGAGTGACTTCTAAAAATTTGATAATAAATTCACTAAATGGGAGATCTTGCAACTTCTGTTTCTTCTTTGAAAATGTTAAATCTTTCAAATCTTCTGAATAACATCTAGAAACTAGTTATGAAGCAACTGGATTCTGCCTATTTTGTTCAATTTTATCCCTTCCAAACTTAGATCTTCAAAGTTATACTCTTAGAACTTTAATGGGAAATGCACTAAATGGAAGATTTTGTCTTTTGTTTTTGAAACTGATTATGAAGCAACTGGATACTGTCATTTTGTCCAATTTTCTTCTTTCGAAACTTTAGATTTCATAAATTACACTCTTGAAAATTTGATCATGAATCCATTGGTTATGAAACGACTGGATCTTTCCTACTTTATATAATTTCCTCTCTTAAAATTTGAAATTTTTTGAGTGACTTCTAAAAATTTGATAATGAATTCACTAAATGGGAGATCTTGTAACTTCTGTTTCTTCTTTGAAATTGTTAAATCTTTCAAATCTTCTGGGTTACTTCAAGAAACTAGTTATGAAGCAACTGGATTCTGCCTATTTCGTTCAATTTTCTCCCTTCCAAACTTAGATCTTCAAAGTTATACTTTTGGAGGTTCAATGGGAAATCCACCAAATACAAAATTTTCTGTCTTCTGTTTCTGAGATTGATTATAAAGCAACTGGAAACTGTCATTTTGTCCAATTTTCTTCCTTTGAAACTTTAGATTTTATAAGTTATACTCTTGAAAATTTGATGATGAATCCATTGGTTACAAAGCGACTGGATCTCTCCTATTTTGTATAATTTCCTCCCTTAAAAGTTTCAAATCTTTTGAGTGACTTCTAAAAATTTGACAATGAATTCACTAAATGGGAGATCTTGTAACTTCTGTTTCTTCTTTGAAAATGCTAAATCTTTCAGATCTTCTGGGTTATTTCTAGAAACTAGTTATGAAACAACTGACCTCTGCCTATTTCATTTAATTTCCTTCCTTTCAAACTTCGAACTTGGAAATTTGATGGGGAATCCACCAAATCGAAGATTTTTTTGTCTTCTGTTTCTGAAACTTATTATGAAGCAACTGCCATTTTGTTCAATTTTCCCCCTTCAAAGCTTTAGATTTTATAAGTTATACTTTTGAAAATTTAATCATGAATCCACTAATAATGAAGCAACTAGATTATTTTTTTTTTGTATAATTTCCTTCATTCAAAGTTTTTAATCGATTGAGATACTTTTAAAGATAATGAATTCACTGAATTGAAGATTTTTAACTTCTGCTCTTTCTTTAAAAATGTCAAATCTTTCAGATCTTCTGGATTACTTCTAGAAACTAGTTATAAAGCAACTGGATTCTTCTTACTTCGTTTAATTTTATCCCTTCCAAACCTAGATCTTCAAAGTAATACTCTTGGAAATTTGATGGGGAATCCACTAAAGGGGAGATTTTTTTGTGTTCTCTACCTGAGACTGATTATAAAGCAATTGGATACTAACCATTTAGTCTAATTTCCTTCCGTCAAAACCTTACACATTTAAGCTACCTCTAGAAATTCAATAATGATTCACTAAATGGGAGAGTTTCTAACTTCTGTTTCTTTTCTAAAAATGTTAAATCTTTTACACCCTTCTAAAGATTTAATAATGCGTTCACCCTCTTTAATATTGTAGATCCTTCTTACTTCTTGACATTTAATGAAAGGAAGGCAAAATGACTTTCTTCTCATTTGATTTATTTTTCAAAACCTCAGATAAACGATGTAAATATTTAAAGGGGCGTTATTTCTAATTATCTAAAGAAATGTCTAATAATCTGAAGAAAATTGAAGGAATTTCTAATAACCTGAAGGAAATTGGAGGAAGCGAAAAATTTTATGCTGATACCTCCAACCTGATGAGAATCCATGCAGGAGTTTTCCCTTGGTATTCTTTTTCAGGAACATTCTCTTCATTGGCACCTTTGGTGCCCATTTCTTCCAGAAAAAAAGCCCTTATGCTAGACGAAGCTGCAATTGTGCCCCAAGCTTGAATCGATTTTAGCATCTTAGCTTAAATAAAAAGTGCATCGACGTGTTTCGATTTAAAGAAAACTACAGTAGCATTCCGTTGGATGTCGTTGTTTATAGCTTGGATTAACGCAGGTGAATAGTATGGATGACTCGTCGAAATCGAGTCATTTCTGCATTCATTGTGACGGCATTGTGCTGCAGATGAAAAGACTTCATTTGGCTTCTGTGTCCTATAGAAAAGTTAAGAATTCCACCCGAGCCCAGCTTCTATTTAATTGTACTCCGCTACTGTTGGATTTTTACTTCCATCAAAGCAACAACTTTCAGTTAATTCTTTTATTCAATCCTTTTCCCCGCGGGAACTCCCCCTTTGCTCTTTCTAATTGTACTATCGACATTTGATTTGGAGAGTATTGCGAGACATGTCCCAGGTTTAATCGTTCGTTAGTAGTATCATAAACTTTATTTAAAAGCACTCTGATGCTTACATTTATATTGATTCGTTTGCTTATATTCAAATATGACCAAAATTACAACTCTCATATTAAAGAAGTAGTCTTAACTTGGGCTTCGATTTGAACAATTCAATGTCGATGATGCTAAATCTTAGTCCTCTCTTATGCTAGCTGCTTCCTCTAGAATATATTGGAAATGAGAAAGAACTTGTTCCTGTGTTTATTTCCTGATTTTTAAAATATCTGATTTCAATGGATCTCCAGAAAGCATACCGTTGAAGTTTCAGAATTTCAAGATTCAGTAGATTTAGCATTAGTCCAGAAGTTTCAATATTCACGTTTTCGTAGTAGAAACGTGAACACCTAAACCTCTGGAGAAGTGATGCTAAAATTACTAAATCCAAACATCCTAAAGCTTCAAAGGTAATAAACAAGAGATAGGCGAGGCTCGATTTAATGAATCAGATATCCAGAAATAAGTTAAATAATTTACAGATTTTAAGGCAGAAGCTGAAGGTCCAAACATTCTGGATTTAGTAAAATCTTCATCAAATCCTTAGAAGTTCACAGAGAAATTTAAAAAGGCACTACTTCTGAATGGACTGAACCCAAAAAATCTTAAAGTTTCAAACAGAGAAATTTAAAAAGGCACTACTTCTGAATGGACTGAACCCAAAAAATCTTAAAGTTTCAAAGAGACAGAAAATCCTTGATTCAATATCATTATAAACTCCCCAGAAGTAAAAAAAAACACAGAAATTTTGACGAACACAACTTCTGGAGCAGTAACGATGAATCCACATTAATAATGAATCTACAGAATCCAATAAACAAAACAAGGTTAGCAAACAAACGATAAAATATTTTTGATTAAATTAATTTACTATCAGATACTTAGAAGTGGGTTAAAAGACCTACTGTTTCGAAGGCATAAGCGGGAAATGAAAAATTCTGGATTTAGTGGATTTTGCAACAAATCTTTTGGAAGTGAACCAAGAAGTCTTGACGAACCCATCTTTTGAAGAAGCAATAAACTGAACCCAAAGATCTTGATACTTAAAAGGATGTAAACAAGAGACGAAAACCTAATAGATCATCATGAGATTACCAGAAACACTTTAAGAATCTTAAAGAACACAATTTCTGGGGACGTAATGATAAATCTATTAAGCTCAGAAGTGTTGCAGCTTCAAAGAAAGTAAACAAGAGATAAAACATTCTCGATTTAATAGATTCATCATCAAATTTGCCCAAGTAAGTTAAAAGGCTTAATATTTTGAAGGCAGAAGCAGGAGATGAAAACTTCCTGATTTGGTGGATTTATCAACAAATCTTCAAAAGTTAATCAAGAGGTCTTAAACAATACAACTTTTGCAGAAGCAATGATCTAAAATACAAAATCTTTAAATTTTAGAAAATGTAAATGGGAGACAAAAATTCAAAGGATTCATCATTAGATTTTGGAAATACGTTAAAAATCTTAAAGAAGAAAATTTTTTAGAAAAGTGATGATGAATCTACCAAGCTCAGAAGTGTCGCAGTTTCAAAGCGAGTAAACAAGAGATAAAAGATTCTCGACCAAATAGATTCATCATCAAATCTTCATAAGTTAAAAGGCTTACAGTTTCGAAGGTAGAGGCGAAAGAAAAAAAAATGATTCAGTGGATTGTTCATTAACTATCCAGGAGTAAATCTACAAATCTTGAAGAAAACAACTGGATAAGGAAGATACTGAGACTAAGAATCTTGAAGTTTTAAGGGAATAATCAAGAGATGAAAAGTTCTACATTCAATGGAACATTAAATTTTCAGAAATAAGTTAAAATATCTACAGTATAGTAAAAGAAAAAGAAAAATAAAAAATGCCGGTGAATTTAGTCAATTCTTTATTAAATACGTAGACGTAAACCAAGAAATCTTGAAGAACACAGTTTCTGGAGAAGTGATGAACTGAACGCAAAATCTAAAAAGTTTTAAAGAGGGTTAACAAAAAGTAGAAAATTCTTAGTCCAACAGATCATCAGCTCTTCAGAAGTAATTTTAAAGACCTACCATTTTAAAAGTAGCAGCAAAAGTTGGATTCAGGAGATTCTTTACAAAATCTCCAGAAATAAACCCAGAAATCTTGAGGAGCACAACTCATGGAAAGGTAATAAGTGATCCAAAAAATCTTGAAATTTCAACAGGAAACGAAAAATTCTTGATTCGATGGATTCATCATAAGATCGCCAGTTGTAAGTTAGAAAAGTCGACTTCTGGAGAAGTGATGATAAATTCACTAGTAGCATAAATCTTGAAGCTTCAAAAGGAATAAAATAGTGATGAAAAAGCTTCAGTTTCAATATATTTTTTATCTTATCTTCAGTAGTAAGTGAGAAGATATACGGGGTCAAAGAAGCATTGGATGCATAATTGTGGATTAAGTGCACTTCTCCAGAATCTCCAGAAGTGGACTCAAAAACATTGAAGGGCACAACTTCTAAAGAAGTGATGAACGAGATCCAAAATTCTTAATGTTCTAAGGAGAGTAAACAAAAGATAAAAAATCCTCTATTTCATGGATTCCTCATCAGATCTCCAGAATTAGTTAAAACGTTTACTGTTTCGAAAGTGGAAGCAATCTCTTTTTGTAGATTCTTCATTAAATCTGCAGAAGTAAGCCAACAATCTTGAATATCTGAAGAGGTGATAAACTGAACCCAAAAATCCTAAAGCTTCAAAGGTAGTAAACAAAAGGTCAGAAATTGTCGATTCAGTGGATTATCAATCTTCAGAAAGTAAAAGACACATAAACCTTGAAGAATACAACTTCCGCACGGATAAGTAATTGGGTATCCACTAACTCTAATTAACTTGAATTTTTAAAGGAAGCAAACAAGAGATGAACAATGCTTGATTCTTTGAATTCATCATGGATCTTCAGAAGTCAATTAAAAGATCTTCAGTTTCGAAAGCAAAAGCATGAGATGCACAATTCTGGATTTGGTGGATTCCTCATCAAATCTCCAGAAGTGACTTCAGAAACCTTAAGGAACACAACTTCTGGAGAAGCGATAATGAATTCAATAAGCCCATAACCTTGAAGCTCCAAAGGGAATAAAAGAGTGGTGAAAAAGATTCATTTTCAATGGATTCTTCATCTGACCTTCAGTAGTAAGTTATAATATCTAACGCGTCGAAGAAGCAGTGGATACAAAATTTTTGGATTTACTGCATTTCTTAACAAATCTCCAGAAGTTAAATCAAAAATATTGAAGGACACGACCTTTAGAGAAGTGATGAACTAAACCCAAAATTCTTAGTGTTCTAAGGAGAGTAAGCAAAAGCTGAAAAATCCTCGATTTATGGATTCATCATCAGATCTCCAGAACTAATTAAAACATTTACTGTTTTAAGTAGAAGCAAAAGATGAAACATTCTGGTTTTGGTAAATCCTTCGTCAGATCTCCAGAAGTGAAATAAAAATCTTAAATATCTGAAGAAGTGATAAACTCAATGCAAAAGTCCTACAGCTTCAAAGGTAGTAAACAAAACAAAAGGTAGAAAATCGTCGATCCAATGGATAACCGATTTTCAGAAAGTTAAAAGTTCTAAAGAGAGTAAACAAAAGATGGAATCTATTCAATGGATTCATCATCAGATCTGCAGAAGTAATTAAAAGATTTACTGTTTAGAAAGTAGAAGTAAAAGATAAAACATTCTATTTTTGGTAGATTCTTCATCAAACCTTAAGAAGTGAACCAAATATCTTAAATTTCTGGTGAAGTGATAAATTAAACTTAAAAATCCTAAAGCTTCAAAGGAAGTCAACAAAAGATAAGAAATCCTCGATTCAGTGAATTATTAATCTCCAAAAAGTAAAAAACACATAAACCTTGAAGAATACAACTTCTGCATGGATAAGTAATTGGGTATCCACTGACTCTAAATACCTTGAATCTTCAAAGGAAGGAAACAAGAGATGAAAAACGCTTAAGTCATTGAATTCATCATCGACCTTCAGAATTTAATTAAAAGATCTTCAGTTTCGAAGGCAGAAGCAGAAGATGCGCAAAAGGTAAGAATTGGTCGATTCGATGAATTATCAATCTCCAGAAAGTAAAAGACACAGAACTTCTAAATAGATAAATAATAGTTAATCCACTGACCCTAAATATATTGAAATTCTCTGTAGAAAAAAAAAACACACAAAAATCTTAAAGAACACAACTTCTGGATGGATAAATGATGGTGAATCCACTGATCCCAAATATATTAAAGCTTCAAAGGGAGCAAAGAAGAGACGAAAAATGCTTGATTCATTGAATTGATCATCGATCTCCAGAAGTCAATGAAAAGATCTTCAGTTTCGAAGGCAGAAGCAGAAGATGCACAATTCTGGATTTGATGGAATCATCGATTTAGTGGATAATCAATCTGTAGAAAAAAAAAGCCACAGAAATCTTAAAGAACACAACTTCTGGATGGATAAATGATGGTGAATCCACTGACCCCAAATATATTGAAGCTTCAAAGGAAGCAAATAAGAGATGAAAAATGCTTGATTCATTGAATTGATCATCGATCTCCAGAAGTCAATGAAAAGATCTTCAGTTTCGAAGGCAGAAGCAGAAGATGCACAATTCTGGATTTGATGTAATCATCGATTTACTGGATAATCAATCTGTAGAAAAAAAAAGCCACAGAAATCTTAAAGAACACAACTTCTGGATGGATAAATGATGGTGAATCCACTGACCCCAAATATATTGAAGCTTCAAGGGGAGCAAAGAAGAGATGAAAAATGCTTGATTCATTGAATTCATCATTGATCTCCAGAAATCAATGAAAAGATCTTCAGTTTCGAAGGCAGAAGCAGGAGATGCACAATTCTGGATTTGATGGAATCATCGATTTAGTGGATAATCAATCTGTAGGAAAAAAAGACACCAAAATCTTAAAGAACACAACTTCTGGATGAATAAATGATGGTGAATCCACTGACCCCAAATATATTGAAGCTTCATAGGGAGCAAATAAGAGATGAAAAATGCTTGATTCATTAAATTGATCATCGATCTCCAGAAGTCAATGAAAAGATCTTCAGTTTCGAAGGCAGAAGCAGGAAATGCACAATTCTGGATTTGATGGAATCATCGATTTAGTGGATAATCAATCTGTAGGAAAAAAAGACACAGAAATCTTAAAGAACACAACTTCTGGATGGATAAGTGATGGTGAATCCACTGACCCCAAATATATTGAAGCTTCAAAGGGAGCAAAGAAGAGGTGAAAAATGCTTAATTCATTGAATTGATCATCGATCTCCAGAAGTCAATGAAAAGATCTTCAGTTTCGAAGGCAGAAGCGGGAGATGCACAATTCTGGATTTGATAGAATCATCGATTTAGTGGATAATCAATCTGTAGAAAAAAAAGCCACAGAAATCTTAAAGAACATAACTTCTGGATGGATAAATGATGGTGAATCCACTGACCCCAAATATATTGAAGCTTCAAAAGGAGCGAATAAGAGATGAAAAATGCTTGATTCATTGAATTGATCATCGATCTCCAGAAGTCAATGAAAAGATCTTCCGTTTCGAAGGCAGAAGCAGGAGATGCACAATTCTGGATTTGATGGAATTATCGATTTAGTGGATAATCAATCTGTAGAAAAAAAAACAGAAATCTTAAAGAACATAACTTCTGGATGGATAAATGATGGTGAATCCACTGACCCCAAATATATTGAAGCTTCAAAGGGAGCAAAGAAGAGATGAAAAATGCTTAATTCATTAAATTGATCATCGATCTCCAGAAGTCAATGAAAAGATCTTCAGTTTCGAAGGCAGAAGCAGGAAATGCACAATTCTGGATTTGATGGAATCATCGATTTAGTGGATTATCAATCTGCAAAAAAAAGACACAGAAATCTTAAAGAACACAACTTCTGGATGGATGAATGATGGTGAATCCACTGACCCCAAATATATTGAAGCTTCAAAGGGAGCAAAGAAGAGATGAAAAATGCTTGATTCATTAAATTGATTATCGGTCTCCAGAAATCAATGAAAAAATCTTCAGTTTCGAAGGCAGAAGCAGGAGGTGCACAATTCTGGATTTGATGGAATCATCGATTTAGTGGATTATCAAACTGTAGAAAAAAAAAGACACAGAAATCTTAGAGAACACAACTTCTGGATGGATAAATGATGGTAAATCCACTGACCCCAAATATATTGAAGCTTCAAAGGGAGCAAAGAAGAGATGATAAATGCTTGATTCATTGAATTGATCATCGATCTCCAGAAGTCAATGAAAAGATCTTCAGTTTCGAAGGCAGAAGCAGGAGATGCACAATTCTGGATTTGATGAAATCATCGATTTAGTGGATAATCAATCTGTAGAAAAAAAAACACACAGAAACCTTAAAGAACACAACTTCTGGATGGATAAATGATGGTGAATCCACTGACCCCAAATATATTGAAGCTTCAAAGGGAGCAAAGAAGAGATGAAAAATGCTTGATTTATTGAATTCATCATCGATCTCCAGAAATCAATGAAAAGATTTTCAGTTTCGAAAGCAAAAGCAGAAGAAGCACAATTCTGGATTTGGTGGATTCTTCATCAAATCTTCAGAAGTGAAGCAGAAACAGGAGATGCACAATTGTGGATTTGGTGGATTCTTGATCAAATATCCAGAAGTGACTTTAGAAATCTTGAGGAACACAACTTCTGGAGAAGTGATGATGAATTCACTGACCCTAAAATCTGGAAGCTCCAAAGGGAATAAAAGCCCCAGTTTCAATAAATTCTTTACTGGATCTTTAATAGTAAGTAAAGATCTATAAAGTTGAAGAAGCAGTGGATGCAAATTTTTGGATATAGTGCATTGCTTAACAAAGCTTAAAAAGTAAATTCAAAAATATTAAAAGATGAAACCTCTGGAAAGATGATGCATTAAACTCAAAATTATTTAAGTTCTTAAGGGAGTAAATAAAAGATAAAAAGCATCTGATTTCATGGCTTCATCATTAGATCTTCAGTAGTATATAAAGATTAGCAGTTTCGAAAGTAAAAGCAAGAGATTTAAAATTCCAGATTCAATGAATTTTACCACCAGAGATGAATCCAAGAATATTGGAAAAGACAATTTCTGGAGAAGTGACAAGCTGAAGTCAATAATGTTCAAGCTTTAAAGATAGTAAACGAGGGGCAAAAAATCGTCGATTTCATAAATTCATCAACAATCTCCAGAAAAAAAGACAAAGAAATACTGAAGAACAGAACCTTTGGAGGGATAAATCATGGTGAATCTGTTGAGTCTCAATTATCTTGAAGTTTTAATGAATTTTTCATCAGATCACCAGAAGTGAACCGAAGAATCTTAAAGAAGACAATTGAAGAAAAGATAAACTGAACTCAATAATCTTAAAGTTTTAAAGACAGTGAACAAGGGTTAAAAAATCATCGATGTAATGGATTCATCATCAATCTCCAGAGGATAGAAGACAAAGAAATACTGAAGAACAGGATGGATACATGATAGTGACAGACATCTTAAAGAACACAACTTCTGGATGGATAAATGATGGTGAATCCACTGACCCTAAATATCTTGAAGTTTCCAAGGGAGCAAACAAGACGTTAAAAATGCTTGATTCATTGAATTAGTCATCGGCTCTCCAGAAGTAAATTAAAAGATCTCATTTTTGAAGGCAGCAGCAGGAGATACACAATTGTGGACTTAGCAGATTCTTCATCAAATCATCAGGAGTGACTCCAAAATATTGAAAACCCAACTTCTAAGGAAGTGATGTACTGAATCAAAAAAAAAGTTTCAGATGAAGTAAACACGAAAAGTTCTCGATTCAGTAGATTTATCATCAATCTCCAAAAGGTAAAGGACTCAGAAATCTTAAAGAATACAACTTCTGGGAAAGTGATGATGACTGAAGAAGTGGTGGTGACTGACCCCCAAGCATCTTGAGGCTTCAAAGGAACCAAACGAGAGGTAAAAAATGCATTGGATTCCTCATCCGACCTCTAAAAGTGAATGATGAAAAGATCTACAGTTTTAAAGACGGAAGCAGGAAGTAAAAAATTCCAGATTTAGTGGATTCTTCATCAAGTCACCAGAAACCTAGAGATTTTGAAGAACAGAATTTCTGAAGAAGTGATATACTGAAAGATTCTGTATTTAGTGGATCTTCCATTATGTCTTCAGATATATCAAATACTCAATAACCCGAAATTTAACCAAAAAATTTTCACTTTTAATCTATTCGTTAGATATTCGCGAACGAAATCATTGACTATCGCGTCTCTCCATGCCCTGCTTACGAAGAATTTCTTCATATATCATCAAATCATGGTTTAAATTTGTTGCAGCAATTAAGTGACTCAGATTTCCTGCATGTGAATGACTCGAAGGTTATAACGTTTCTGTTTTCGATAGAATTGGACAGTGGACAGTGCTGAACACCTTGTTTATCTGCTTTAAGACGAAAGACAAATAAAAAAGGCAGCTACTGTTTTTAAGACCCTAGTGCGAATGCGGTTGACAATATTTATCTAAAGTTTCCTTTTCACGATACTGTGTTAAATGGAAAACAAAACTATTCGACGTCTATCCACCCACAACGATAATTATTCTTTATTGTTGGTAAAATAAAACGTTTGTTTGACAAATATCTTTATTCCGTTGATTTACAGCTTTAAAGTAGTTAAAATAAGTTTGACCACTCGAAGTATTCAAGCAATTTAATAACAAACAATTCCTAGTCTGATTATCTTACTTCTGGAGTTGGAGCGAATTTGCTTTCTAGTTAAGGTGATTGGTGCACTAGTCTAGAAGGCAAAACGAAGAGCGTTTGTTATTCCAATGTAGCACGGATTAATTTAATGCTTAAATAATATTGTTAGATTCAGAAATGCCTCGTGAAAGACTCATTGTTTGAAACAAAATTATTATGTGCCTGATAGTAGAGACAGAGGGGCCCAAAATAGTTTGTTTTCTCGGATTAAGACTGACAAGTTGCCTGTATTCTCCTTCCAGCGTCTTATTATTCAACTCTAGTCTCAACATTGTATTTCAACGTGTCTCGTTACCGAATTTATCTCCAGCTAACACACAATTATCTTCACAAAGATGACAGAGCTGTTATTATGACGAAATTCAAAGCATATACGCCGGTACACACCGAAATTGCGATAAAGAACGATCCTGGAATCTTACAAGGAATTGCGGGAGACTAAATGAAATTTCTCGCAACGTTTGGAGTTAATTCGCATACTGGGCATTATCAGAATACATTCACATCATAATTTAATAGAAACTGGATAGATTCTGGTATATTTCAGGTGGGGATGTCCATCATTATTCTGAATGAACTTAATCCTATTTAGACTGCGCCAAAAATGTGAAATTCTTTTTCAAATGTGAATGCTTTAAAGTTAAAAAACGTATTCGAATGGAATGTTCCAACCACTCTCCAGCACTTTGGTAAAACCAAAAGTGCACATCCTATAAATGGGATCTGATTTTATACGATTTATAAAATAAAAATATTTTCACTTTGTAGAACGTTGAATTGTATCTTGAAATTTTGTCTTTTAACGCAAACTTTTGACCCTTAAATGAAAAGTTCTGTTTAAAGTTTCTGAGTTTTTCCATGACATTTAGAATTTTCTTTTTAGGGTTCCGTTTAGAAATGTGTCAGCTACGAATATGATTTATTATCTGCACCTAGTGAGTAATAAGTGCCTTTTTATTTGTCAAAATATGAAGTTGTGACGACACAATGTCTATTAAGGGAGTTTATCAGGAATCAGTAGTGCCGTGTTAGGGGGAATATGGGTTGATCTCTTTTAAATGGTCGAATAATATTTGTTTTGTCTCTATTAGGCCCTCTGAATGGGTAGTTAAAATTGATGACATTATAACGCAGAAAAAGAGTCCCAAAATGAGAGGCAATGCCGCAGTCCGCCCTAAAGCGTGATGGTGGGAATAAATTGGAAATATTAGAGTGTAATCTCAACAACTGGTCCGACATATGTTGGCGTTTACGAAGATAACAATGGAGTTTCGGTTACCGAACTAACAATGGTTTATTAGTGAAGTGCTGCTGGTCGACAGATAAGACTTGTTCGATTTACATTCCAAAGCGACCACGATGATTCTCAAGAGCGAACATTTTACATATCCGAAGCCCACTTGTCTACTACACACGTTTCTGGTCGACTGTACACCTTGATCTACTGCTTCTTTTCTTGTCGCATATATACATTTATCCGCTATTTATGGATGCTCGTAATTTTTGGATTTTCATTCATTTAAATGTTCTTGGACAGTGATCACAATAACCAGAACCAAACTGAACAGAATAGCAGCAGAATAAAAAGACCTGTCGTTGTGAAGTGTGGTCAACCAAATATTTATTGTATTCTATATTATCTGAACGTTAAATTTATGATCTGCATTCCAGCTGTTCTTTTTTATAATTCACCAACTACTTGAATGCCGTGGCGCGAGTCACCCTCAAAAATGAATGATACAACTTATTACAATAAAAAATACTGAATAAGCATAAGCGGATTACCTCTCCATTATAGACGAAGAAGATATGAAATGCTCTTAAATGAATTAAGTTCACACGATAATGAAAGATTTTTCGTCCCATTCTCAAGCTTGGACAATCAATGGGAGAAGTTATATTGTCATGTGGGCTATAATCCAAAAAAAAAACCACAAAGAGGATCTTGGATTTTACGTTGCTGATTGCTGATATCCAAATGTCATCAGGGTAGCAATATCTTGTTAAACATACCACTTCTTCTTCTTTTTCTTTTTCTTTTTTCTTCTTCTTTTTTTCTTCTTCTTTTTCATTTTAGTCTTCTTCTTCTTCATCATCTTCTTCTTCTTCTTCTTCTTTTTCTTCTTCTTCTTTGTAATAAGACACTGTCCTGTTTGTCTTTAATTTGGAAGCTTCTGTGACTTGGATGTCCAACTCTCGTGCCATCATTCGTACAATTAATGGATTCATCATCAATCTCCAGAAGATAAAAGACATAGAAATACTAAAGAACACAACTTCTGGATGGATAAATGATGGTGAATCCACTGACCTTAAATATCTTGAAGTTTGAAAGGGAGCAAATAAGAGATAAAAAATGCTTGATTTATTGGATTCATCATCGGCTCTCCAGCAGTAAATTAAAAGATCTTCATTTTTGAAGGCAGCTGCAAGAGATTTGATGGATTATCAATCTCCAGAAGAAGAGTAAACAAAAGATGAAAAGTCTTCCATTTAATAGATTCATCATCAGATCTCCAGAAGTAATTAAAAGATTTACGGTTTCGAAAGTGGAAGTAAGAGATAAAACATTTTAGTTTTAGTAGATTCCTAATCAAACCTTCAGAAGTTAACCAAATATCTTAAATTTCTGGAGAAGTGCTGAACTGAACTCAAAAATCCTAAAGCTTCAAAGGTAGTAAACAAAAGGTAGGAAATGGTCGATTCAATGGATTATCAACCTCCAGAAAGAAAAAGACACAGAATCTCAAAAAACACAACTTCTGGATGTATAAATGATGGTAAATCCACTGACCTTAAATATACTGAAGCTTCAAAGGCAGCAAAGAAGAGCTAAAAAATGTTTGATTCATTAAATTCATCATCGATGTCCAGAAGTCAATGAAAAGATTTTCGGCTTCGAAAGTAGAAGCAGCAGATGCACAATCCTGGATTTGGTAAATTATTTATCAAATCTTTAAAAGCGACTCCAGAAGTCTTAAAAAACACAAATTCTGGAGAAGTGATGATGAATTTAATGACCCCAAATACTCAAAACTCCAAAGGGAAAATGTGGTAAAAAAGCTCCAGTTTCAATGAATTCTTTACCAGATCTTTAGTAGTAAGTAAAAAGATCTACAGAGTCAAAGAAGCAGTTGATACGAAATTTTGGATTTAGTGCATTGCTTGACAAAACTCCAGAGGTGAACTCAAAAATATTGAAAGGCACAACCTCTATATAACCGATGATCCCAAAATTCTTAATATTCTAAGGAGAGTAAACAAAAGATGGAAAATCCTCAATTTAATGGATTCATCATCAGATTTCCAGAACTACTTAAAACAGTTACTGTTTAGAAAGTGGAAGCAAGAGATAAAACATTCTGGTTTTGGTAGATTCTGTATCAAATCTCCAGAAGTAAACCAAAAATTTTAAATTTCTGGAGAAGTGATGAATTGAACTCATAAATTCTAAAGCTGCAAAGGTAGTAAACAAAAGTTAAGAAATCATTGATTTAGTGGATAATCAGTCTGTAGAAAATAAAAGACAGAAATCTTAAAGAACACAACTTCTGGATGGATAAATGATAGTGAATCCACTGACCCTAAATATACTGAAGCTTCAAAAGGAGCAAAGAAGAGCTAAAATATGTTTGATTCATTAAATTCATCATCATTGTCCGGAAGTCAATGAAAAGATTTTCACTTTCGAAAGTAGAAGCAGCAAATGCACAATTCTGGATTTGATGGATTGTTCATCAAATCTCCAAAAGCGACTTCACAAATCTTAAAGAACACAACTTCTGGAGAAGTGATGATGAATTCAATGACCCCAAAATCTTAGAACTTCAAAGGGAAGAAGTGATAAAAAAGCCCCAGTTTCAATGGATTCTTTACCAGATCTTCAGTAGTAAGTTAAAAGATCTGCAGAGTCGAATAAGCAGTTAATGCAAAATTTTGGATTTCGTGCATTGCTTGACAAAGCTCCAGAAGTGTACTCAAAAATATTGAAAGGCACAACCTCTGGAGAACCGATGAACCCAAAATTCTTAATATTCTATGGAGCGTAAACAAAAAATGGAAAACCCTCAATTTAATGGATTCATCATCAGATTTATAGAATTATTAAAACAGTTAGAAAGTGGAAGCAAGAGATGAAACATTCTGGTTTTGGTAGATTCTGTATCAAATCTCCAGAAGTAAACCAAAAATCTTAAATTTCTGGAGAAGTGATGAACTGAACTCATAAATCCTAAAGCTGCAAAGGTAGTAAACAAAAGGTAAGAAATCATTGATTTAGTGGATAATCAGTCTGAAGAAAATAAAAGACAGAAATCTTAAAGAACACAACTTCTGGATGGATAAATGATAGTGAATCCACTGACCCTAAATATACTGAAGTTTCAAAAGGAGCAAAGAAGAGCTAAAATATGTTTGATTCATTAAATTCATCATCATTGTCCGGAAGTCAATGAAAAGATTTTCAGTTTCTAAAGTAGAATCAGTAAATGCACAATTTTGGATTTGATGGATTGTTTATCAAATCTCCAAAAGCGACTTCACAAATCTTAAAGAACACAACTTCTGGAGAAGTGATGATGAATTCAATGATTCCAAAATCTTAAAACTTTAAAGGGAAGAAGTGATAAAAAAGTCCCAGTTTCAATGGATTCTTTACCAGATCTTCAGTAGTAAATTAAAAGATCTGCAGAGTCGAATAAGCAGTTAATGCAAAATTTTGGATTTAGTGCATTGCTTGACAAAGCTCCAGAAGTGAACTAAAAAATAGTGAAAGGCACAACCTCTGGAGAACTGATGAACCCAAAATTCCTAATATTCTAAGGAGAGTAAACAAAGGATGGAAAATCCTCAATTTAATGGATTCATCATCAGATTTCCAGAATTACTGTTTAGAAAGTGGAAGCAAGAGGTAAAACATTCTGGTTTTGGTAGATTCTTTATTAAATCTCTAGAAGTAAATCAAAAATCTTAATTTCTTGAGAACTGATGAACTGAACACATAAATCCTAAAGCTTCAAAGGTAATAAACAAAAGGTAAGACATCATTGATTTAGTGGATAATCAATCTGTAGAAAATAAAAGACACAGAAATCTTAAAGAACACAACTTCTGGATGAATAAATGATAGTAAATCCACTGACCCCAAATATATTGAAGCGTCAAAAGGGGCAAAGAAGAGATGAAAAATGCTTGATTCATTGAATTCATTCATCATCGATCTCCAGAAGTCAATGAAAAGATCTTCAGTTTCGAAGACAGAAGCAGAAGATACACAATTCCGGATTTAGTGGATTCTTCATCAAATCACCAGAAATGACTCCAGAATCTTGAAAGAACAACTTTGGAAGAAGTGATGCTCTGAACCTAGGAAAAAAGTTTTAAGGGGAAAGGAAGTAAACACAAGACTTAAAATCCCCGATTCAGTAGGTTTATCATTAATCTTTAGTGAGTTAAAAACTCATAAATCTTAAAGAATACAACTTCTGGAGAAGTGATCATGAATTAATTGACCCCAAACATCTCAAAGCTCTAATTGAAGTAAACAATGGGAAGTAAATGCTTGATTCATTGAATTCATCATCGATCTTCAGAAGTCAATGAAAAGATCTTCATTTTCGAAGACAGAAGCAGAAGATACACAATTCTGGATTTAGTGGATTCTTTATCAAATCACCAGAAATGACTCCAGAATCTTGAAAGTAGAACTTTGGAAGAAGTGATGCTCTGAACCCAAGAAAAAAGTTTTAAAGGGAAAGGAAGTAAACACAAGACTCAAAATCGCCGATTCAGTAGGTTTATCATTAATCTTTAGTAAGTTAAAGACTCAGAAATCTTAAAGGATACAACTTCTGGAGAAGTGATCATGAATTAATTGACCCCAAACATCTTAAAGCTCTAAATAAACTAAACAAGGGGAGATAAATGATTGATTCATTGAATTCATTCATCATCGATCTCCAGAAGTCAATGAAAAGATCTTCAGTTTCGAAGACAGAAGCAGAAGATACACAATTCCGGATTTAGTGGATTCTTCATCAAATCACCAGAAATGACTCCAGAATCTTGAAAGAACAACTTTGGAAGAAGTGATGCTCTGAACCTAGGAAAAAAGTTTTAAGGGGAAAGGAAGTAAACACAAGACTTAAAATCCCCGATTCAGTAGGTTTATCATTAATCTTTAGTGAGTTAAAAACTCATAAATCTTAAAGAATACAACTTCTGGAGAAGTGATCATGAATTAATTGACCCCAAACATCTTGAAGCTCTAAATGAACTAAACAAGGGGAGATAAATGCTTGATTCATTGAATTCATCATCGATCTCCAGAAGTCAATAAAAAGATCTTCACTTTCGAAGACAGAAGCAAAAGATACACAATTCTGGATTTAGCGGATTCTTTATCAAATCACCAGAAATGACTCCAGAATCTTGAAAGAACAACTTTGGAAGAAGTGATGCTCTGAACCCAAGAAAAAAGTTTTAAAGGGAAGGGAAGTAAACACAAGACCTAAAATCCCCGATTCAGTAGGTTTATCATTAATCTTTAGTAAGTTAAAGACTCAGAAACCTTAAAGAATACAACTTCTGGAGAAGTGATCATGAATTAATTGACCCCAAACATCTTAAAGCTCTAAATGAACTAAACAAGGGGAGATAAATGCTTGATTCATTAAATTCATCATCGATCTCCAGAAGACAATGAAAAGATCTTTACTTTCGAAGACAGAAGCAGAAGATACACAATTCTGGATTTAGTGGATTCTTTATCAAATCACCAGAAATGACTCCAGAATCTTGAAAGTACAACTTTGGAAGAAGTGATGCTCTGAACCCAAGAAAAAAGTTTTAAAGGGAAAGGAAGTAAACACAAGACTTAAAATCCCCGATTCAGTAGTTTCATCATTAATCTTTAGTAAGTTAAAGACTCAGAAATCTTAAAGAATACAACTTCTGGAGAAGTGATCATGAATTAATTGACCCCAAACATCTTAAAGCTCTAAATGAAATAAACAAGGGGAGATAAATGCTTGATTCATTGAATTCATCATCGATCTCCAGAAGTCAATGAAAAGATCTTTACTTTCGAAGACAGAAGCAGAAGATACACAATTCTGGATTTAGTGGATTCTTTATCAAATCACCAGAAATGACTTCAGAATCTTGAAAGAACAACTTTGGAAGAAGTGATGCTCTGAACCCAAGAAAAAAGTTTTAAAGGGAAAGGAAATAAACACAAGACTTAAAATGCCCGATTTAGTAGGTTTATCATTAATCTTTAGTAAGTTAAAGACTCAGAAATCTTAAAAAATACAACTTCTGGAGAAGTGATCATGAATTAATTGACCCCAAACATCTTAAAGCTCTAAATGAACTTAACAAGGGGAGATAAATGCTTGATTCATTGAATTCATCATCGATCTCCAGAAGTCAATGAAAAGATCTTTACTTTCGAAGACAGAAGCAGAAGATACACAATTCTGGATTTAGTGGATTCTTTATCAAATCACCAGAAATGACTTCAGAATCTTGAAAGAACAACTTTGGAAGAAGTGATGCTCTGAACCCAAGAAAAAAGTTTTAAAGGGAAAGGAAATAAACACAAGACTTAAAATGCCCGATTTAGTAGGTTTATCATTAATCTTTAGTAAGTTAAAGACTCAGAAATCTTAAAGAATACAACTTCTGGAGAAGTGATCATGAATTAATTGACACCAAACATCTAAAAGCTCTAAATGAACTAAACAAGGGGTGATAAATGCTTGATTCATTGAATTCATTATCGATCTCCGGAAGTCAATGAAAAGATCTTTACTTTCGAAGACAGAAGCAGAAGATACACAATTCTGGATTTAGTGGATTCTTTATCAAATCACCAGAAATGACTCCAGAATCTTGAAAGTACAACTTTGGAAGAAGTGATGCTCTAAACCCAAGAAAAAAGTTTTAAAGGGAAAGGAAGTAAACACAAGACTTAAAATCCCCGATTCAGTAGGTTTATCATTAATCTTTAGTAAGTTAAAGACTCAGAAATCTTAAAGAATACAACTTCTGGAGAAGTGATCATGAATTAATTGACCCCAAGCATCTTAAAGCTCTAAATGAACTTAACAAGGGGAGATAAATGCTTGATTCATTGAATTCATCATCGATCTCCAGAAGTCAATGAAAAGATCTTTACTTTCGAAGACAGAAGCAGAAGATACACAATTCTGGATTTAGTGGATTCTTTATCAAATCACCAGAAATGACTCCAGAATCTTGAAAGTAGAACTTTGGAAGAAGTGATGCTCTGAACCCAAGAAAAAAGTTTTAAAGGGAAAGGAAGTAAACACAAGACTTAAAATCCCCGATTTAGTAGGTTTATCATTAATCTTTAGTAAGTTAAAGACTCAGAAATCTTAAAGGATACAACTTCTGGAGAAGTGATCATGAATTAATTGACCCCAAACATCTTAAAGCTCTAAATAAACTAAACAAGGGGAGATAAATGATTGATTCATTGGATTCCTCATCAGACCTCAAGAATTACATTAAAATATCTACTGCCTCAAAGACAGAAGCAGGAGATGGAAAATTCTGGAATCAGTCAATTCTTTATCAAATATTCAGAACCCAGAAATTTTGAAGAACACAACTTCCAAAGAAGTGATGAACTGAAAGATTCTGGATTCAGTGGATGTTTCATTAGGTGGCCGGACAAATAAACGATAAGAAGTGATGTACGGATTCCAAGAAAAAAGTTTCACATACAGTAAACGTAAGACGAAAAGTCCTTGATCCAGTGGATTTATTATCAAACTTCGAAAAGTAAAAGACTTAGAAATCTTGAAAAACACAGCTTCTGGGGATCTGTTCTTGACTCCAAACATCTTGAGGCTTCAAAGGAACCGAACGAGAGGTGAAAAATGCTTGATTCATCGGATTCCTCATCGGACTTCAAGAAGTAAATGAAAATATCCACACTTTTAAAGGCAGAAGCAAGAGATGGAAAATTCTGGTTTTAGTGGATTCCTCATCAAATCCCCTGAAGTGAATCCTGAAATTTTGAAGGACACAATTTCTAAAGAGTGTTGAACCGAAAAATTCTGGATTCAGTGGATCTTCAATTTGGTCTGCAGATATGTCAAATGTAAGACAATCCAAAATTGACCAAACTTTTTTATTTCTGGACCTATTTGTCAGATATATCGACCATCGAGTTTCTGTGCCCTTCTTGACATAAACAAAAAGTAATATCTTCTTAAACATACCATCACTCGTACAATTAATTCAGGTTTCCATCTTGACATGAGAATCGAACCCGTGACGTCTTATTTACCAGAGTTTACCAGAGAGAAGTTTATCAAAGTTACCAAAGTTTACCAAAGTTTTTCATATAGATTTACCAGAGACTAGGAAATATTTTGACTTGAATTCGCTGGTTTAAGAAATGTGTTGGGACAGTCGCAATGTTGTGGCTTTTTCAGCGAAATTCCGTGTCTAATGGCGAACGCTTTGATGGAAAAATGGGCGCTCAGTTTCGGTCCGTTCGTCAACAAAAGCTTATTACGATTCTTACAACTTTCTCTTTGCCAACAATGAGGTAACAAACTGTTGTCCATTTTACAACCGTAGCTGACTTTAAATTTACGTTGAAAAGATTTTACTGTTTCTCGGATTGGTCTTGCTTTGGGTATGCCATTGTTACCAAATTTATTTATACGCTACAACTTTATTATGAGGGATTTTTAGTGTCTCTACATTTTTATGGCTACTTAACTTATAGCTGGATTGAATTGTGCGAAAGGTCTAGAATTAGTACGCTTGAAAGGCAAATAGTAAAGTAGTTCTTCATTTTATTTTCATTAGGGAAATAGTACTTTAACAAAAACTGCGAAAGCATCTCCTGCAATTAAGTTAAAATGTCTCTGTAAAAGAGATAAATTTGTCAAATTGGAAAATAGAAAATGTCATGTTTAAGTATGATAAATGAGACTCACACCAAGTTGATGCTTCTTCAGCTAAAGTAGTTTAATTTTGGGAAATGCGTTTGGTAAAATACCTAAAACTACTCAGTAAAAAGTAGTATTTTTTCCCAAAGAAACCTTTTTTAGCAGAAGCACTAAGACACTGGAGACTTCGGCTAAAGTAAATTAATTTTAGGGCAAGTTTAGAGCTCTTTACTGGTCACGTTTAATATCATTACAGAAGAGCAAACAAGTGCTAAAAAATTAGGCTTTCTCAGTAAAAACCTTCCACGCCAAAATTAACTTTTCAGGGTGAAAACTACACCTCAGAATTTGATTTATAAATAAAGTGTGGTAAAACAATTTTTTCAGAAAAACAATCACTTTTCTTAGAAAAGCAATCAATTTTCTCAAAAAAGCGATCAATTTTTTCAGAAAAAGAATTAATTTTCTTAGAAAAATCATCAATTTTCCCAGAAATCGATCAATTTTCTCAAAAAAGCGATCAATTTTTTCAGAAAAAGAATTAATTTTCTTAGAAAAATCATCAATTTTCCCAGAAATCGATCAATTTTCTCAGAAAACAATCAATTTTCTCAGAAAACAATCAATTTTTTCAGTAAACGATCACTTTTCTCAAAAAAAATAATAAATAAAAAATCTCAGTAAATACGGAACCTACACTGCCTCAGAAAACGGTAGTCACCTTTTCAGAAATACACTTTTCTAGTAGAAACATCAAAAAAATTGAAGCTTTACCTAAAGTACATTAATTTTTAAAAAAGTATTAAGAACTTTTATTGGTAACGTTTGATATTTTTACTGAGGAGAGAGATAACGAGTGGTAAAAATTGAAGCTCGCACAGTAGAATTTTTCTGCAAGTAAATTAGCTTTTTAGGATAAGAAATAAACTTCATATTTTGTGTTATGAATAAGACGTGGTAGTACACTTTCTCAGAAAAACAGTCTCAATAAATAAGAACTGAAGAAGCATCTGCAAAAAAAAATTTCAAGTAGAAGCAACAAGCAGCTTGTCGTTTGAAAAATGTTTGGTTATGGTTTCCTACATTACTGGCTTCTGAGGGAGTAGGGCTAAACTAACTTTCTCAGAAAAAGAATTGGCTTTTTATTTTTTTTTAAGTTGAAGGTCAAATTTACTTGACTCAAGCTGTGCATTAAACATGGATAAAATATAAATACTTTTAATATATAAATATTCTCAGTAAACATTCTAAATTTGCTCAGTAAAAAGTATTAATGTTTTTCAAAAGTAAAGTTTTTTAGTAGAAGTACCAAACAACTTGATATTTGGCCAAAGTAATTTAATTTTAGGAATGTGTTTAGAATTTTTTTACTGAGAAAGTTTAATATTTTTACTGAGAAGGCAAAGAGTGTAAATAATTAGACATTCTCAGTCAAAAGTTTCTACAAAAAAATTGATGTTTCAGTAACAAGATTAAACTTTGTGGTTTGAGTGATAAATAAGGCGTGGTAGAATAATAAATTTTCTCAGAAAATAATAAACAGTTTCAGCAAATACGGATAAATGAAGCTGCAAAATAAAACATTCTAAGTAGAAGCACCAAGCAACTTTGTCGTTTGCATAAGGTTTGGTTGTTTGGAACATTAGGTTTCTGAGGGCATGGGGCTAACCCAACTTTCCCAGAAAAAAATCTTTTTATATAAGCATCTATTTTGTTCAGTACAAGGTGAAATCTACTTGGCTAAAGTTAACAGAAATACTTGTTTGCTTCTTTTTAAAGTGGCTGCCAAATCGAGGGGGTTGTTTCTTGATCTGCCAAACAATATAATTTTGGATGTGTATAGATTTTTTGAAACTGGAATACTAAATATATGTGGACGCTTCCTTACAAAGCAATAGATTGCTGTAGGATGAATTATTAAACTAGGAGAGTTGAAAAATTGATCAAGTTTTTTTTCGATAATGCACTATTCCACTTCTAGTTTTTATGCATTGTCACGGTGGTAACAAATCGAGTGTATCAAGCGGTCAAACCCTTTACTAGGCGGAATTATAGGGGAGGTTCGGTGGCGATTATTGTAGCGAAATTATTTGAGTTGTTTGTAATGGAAAGCGTGAGCCCTTATACTTAGTTTTTAGTCGGGTCGCTTTTTGTTAGTGAGATTAAATTAAATCTGGTCATTGTGATGGTAAAACGTGTTTGCGCCATTGTGGTTATTGTGCCTGGCTGTAACCCCGTTCTTTATCAGCTCAACATATGTGAATGCCATTGTTTTCCCTCATAAATACACCGTCCAGTGGAATTATGAATAATTTTAAATGAATTATTAGTTATCTTTGGCGCACCATTTGCCCAAATAATCTCATGAATGTTTTATACGAGGGACATTTGGAAACGCCATGAGTGGCGCCCCAACTTAAAGAGCATTACTTTGGCATTTACCACTTTTGCTGCTAGCAACACCAGTGAGTAGAAATCAGGTCAGTGGAGTTGAGATGAGTTTAGCAAAATCGAAGGATGAGCTTTGAACCTCAAGAAAAAAGATTGCCCATCAAGATCTAATCTCAGCTCAGGTCATACAAACCTTATCATACCGATCTTATGTTAGAGGTCTGGTCGTAGATTTTTTGTCTAAGAAATCAACTTGTAGAGATCTTGTCGTAGAGACCTGATTATAAAGAAATACCTCATTTTAAAGACTTGTTCTCAGAGATTTAGTCATAAAAACTTGGTCTTAGAGACTTAACTTAGAGACTTAGTCTTAGAGACTTAGTCTTAGAGACTTAGTCTTAGAAACTTAGTCTTAGAGACTTAGTCTTAGAGGCTCAGTCTTAGAGGCTCAGTTTTAGAGACTTAGTCTTAGAGACTTAGTCTTAGAGACTTGGCTTAGAAACTTAGTCTTAAATACTTGGTTTTAGAGACTTGGTCTTAGAGATTTAGTCTTAGAGACTTAGTCTTAGAGGCTCAGTTTTAGAGACTTAGTCTTAGAGACTTAGTCTTAGAGGCTCAGTTTTAGATACTTAGTCTTAGAGACTTGGCTTAGAGACTTAGTCTTAAATACTTGGTTTTAGAGACTTGGTCTTAGAGACTTAATCTTAGAGACTTAGTCTTAGAAATTTGCTCATACTTGCTCATAAAAACTTGGTCTTAGAGACTTAACTTAGAGACTTAGTCTTAGAGGCTCAGTTTTAGAGACTTTGTCTTAGACACTTAATCTTAGAGACTTGGCTTAGAGACTTAGTCTTAAATATTTGGTTTTAGAGACTTGGTCTTAGAGACTTGGTCTTAAAGACTTAGTCTTAGAAATTTAGTCTTAGAGACTTAGTCTTAGAGGCTCAGTTTTAGAGACTTAGTCTTAGAGACTTAGTCTTAGAGACTTAGTCTTAGAGACTTAGTTTTAGAGACTTAGTCTTAGAGACTTAGTCTTAGAGACTTGGTCTTAGAGACTTAGCCTTAGAAATTTGCTCATACTTGCTCATAAAGACAGAGACCTGATCGGAGAAACCTGGTCAAAGATCTCAGGTCATATAGGCATTGTCATAGCAACTTTATGTTAGTGGTCCAGCGGTAGAATCTTTGTCTAAGAAATCAGCTTGTAGAGATCTTGTTCTAGGAACCTGATTATGAAGAGTAACCTCATTTGAAAGACTTTTTTTAAATACCGGTCATAGAAACTTGGTCTCTGAGACTTGGCTTAGAGACTTAGTCTTAGATACTTGGTCTTAGAGACTTGGTCTTAGAGACTTAGTCTGAGAGACTTGGTTTTAGAGACTTGCTCATAAAGACCTAGTCAAAGAGACTAAATTACAGAGACCAGATCGGAGAGACCTGATCAAAGATTTCAGAACTAATAGGCATTATCTAGCGACTTTATGTTAGAGATCTTGTTGTAGAATCTTTGTCTAAGAAATCAGATTCTAGAGATCTTGTTTTAGGAACCTGAATATTGAGACCTCATTTGAAAGACTGTTTCGTAGGAATCTGGTCATAGAAAATTGGTTTTGGAGACTTGATCTTGGAGACTTAGTCTGAGAGATTTGGTTTTAGAAACTTGTTTATAAGGACCTAGTTAAAGAGACTTAATTAAAGGGGCCAGATTGAAGAAACCTGGTCAAAGATCTCAAGTTATATAGGCATATCATAGCGACTTTATGTTAGAGGTCTGGCGAAAGAATCTTTGTTCAAAAAATTAGCTTCTAGAGATCTTGTTATAGGAATTTGATTATAAAGAGACCTCATTTGAAAGAAAGACTTTTTCTTAAAAATGGTTCATAGAAACTTGGTCTTGGAGACTTGGCTTAGAAACTAAGTCTTAGATACTTGGTCTTAGAAACTTGGTCTTAGAGACTTGGTGTTAGAGACTTGGTCTTAGAGACTTGGTCTTAGAGACTTGGTCTTAGAGACTTAATCTGGGAGATTTGGTTTTATAGACTTGCTCATGAAGACCTAGTCAAGGAGACTCAATTACAGAGACCAGATCGGAGAGACCTGGTCAAAGATTTTAAGACATATAGGCATTATCATAGCGACTTTATGTTAGAGATCTGGTTGTAGAATCTTTGTCTAAGAAATTATCTTCCAGAGATTTTGTTCTAGTTACCTGAATATTGAGACCTCATTTGAAACACTATTTCGTAGAGATCTAGTCATAGAAACTTGGTTTTAGAGACTTAAACTTGGAGACTTAGTCTTAGAGATTTGGTTTTAAAACCTGGTTCATAAAAACCTAGTTAAAGAGACTTGATTACAAAGACCTGATTGGAGAGACCTGGTCAAAGATCTCAGGTAATATAGGCATTATCATAGCGACTTTATGTTAGAGGTCTGGCCATAGAATCTTTGTCTAAGAAATCAGCTTCTATAAATCTTGTTATATAAACCTGATTATAAAGGGAGAACTCATTTGAAAGACATTTTCGTGGAGATTTGGTCATAGAAACTTGGTTATAGAGACTTTGTCTTAGAAACTTGGTTATAGAGACTTGGTCTTACAGACTTAGTCTTAGGGACTTGGTTTTGGGGACTTGCTCATAAAGATCTAGTCAAAGAGACTTGATTACAGAAACCAGATCAGGGAGACGTTGTCAAAGATCTCAGGTCTTATAGGCATTATCGTAGCGACTTTATGTTAGAGATCTGATGGTAGAATCTTTGTCTAAGAAATCAGCTTCTAGAGATCTTATTCTAAGAACCTGATTATAAAGAGATACCTCATTTGAAAGACTTTTTCCTAAAAATCTTGTCATAGAAACTTGTTCTTAGAAACTTGGTCTTAGAAACTTAGTCTTAAAGACTTAGTCTTAAAGACTTTGTCTTAGAAACTTGGTTTCAGAAACATGCTCATAAATATCCAGTTATAGAGACTTGATTACAGGGACCAAATCGAAGAGACCTTGTCAAAAATCTTAGGTTATATAGGCATTATGATAGCGACTTTATGTTAGAGGTCTAGTTGTAGAATCTTTGTCTAAGAAATCAGCTTCTAGAAATCTTGCTCTAGGAACCTAAATATAGAGACCTCATTTGAAAGACTGTTTTGTAGAGATCTGGTCATAGAATCTTGGTTTTAGAGGCTTGGTCTTGGAAACTTAGTTTTAGAGACTTGGTATTAGAAACTTGTTCATAAAGACCTAGTCAAAGAGACTTACTTGATTACAAAGACACCAGATCGAAGAGACTTTGTCTCTCTCAGGTCATATAGGCATTATCATAGCGATTTTATGTTAGAAGTCTAGTTGTAAAATCTTTGTCTAAGAAATCGGCTTGTAGGGATCTTGTGCTAGGAACCTAATTACAAAGAAATACTTTATTTGAAAGACTTTTTCTTAAAGATCTGGTCATAGAAACTTAGTTCTAAAGACTTGGTTTTAGAGAATTGCTCATAAAGACCTAGTCAATGGAACTTGATTACAGAGACCAGATCGAAGAGACCTTGTCAAAGATCGCAGGTTGCATAGGCATTATTATAGCGACTCTACGTTAGAGATCTGGTCGTAGAACTTTTGTCCAAGAAATTAGCTTTTAGAAATCTTATTCTAGAAACCTGACTCTAAAGAGATACCTGATTTGAAAGACTTTTTCCTAAAAACATGATCATAGAAACTTAGTCCTAGCGACTTGGTTTTAGAGAATTGCTCATAAAGACCTAGTCAAAGGGACTTGATTACAGAGACGAGATCGAAGAGACCTTGTCAAAGATCGCAGGTCGTGTAGGCATTATTATAGCGACTCTACGTTAGAGGTCTGGTCGCAGAACTTTTGTCTAAGAAATTAGCTTTTAGAAATCTTATTCTAGAAACCTGACTATAAAGAGATACCTGATTTGAAAGACTTTTTCCTAAGAACCTGGTCATAGAAACTTAGTCCTAGAGACTTGGTTATAGAAAATTACTTATAAAGACCTAGTCAAAGAGACTTGATTACAGAGACCAGATCGAAGAGACCTTGTCAAAATCGCAGGTCGTATAGGCATTATTATAGCGACTCTACGTTAGAGGTCTGGTCGTAAAACTTTTGTCGAAGAAATTAGCTTTTAGAAATCCTATTCTAGAAACCTGACTATAAAGAGATACCTGATTTAAAAAACTTTTTCCTAAAAACCTGGTCATAGAAACTTGGTCTTAAAAATTTGATCTTAGAGGCTTAGTCTTAAAGACTTATTTTCAGAGATTTGGTTTTAGAGATTTTCTCACAAAGATCTGGTTAAAGAGACCTGATTACAGAGATCAGATCAAAGAGACCTTGTGAAAGATCTCAGGTTATATAGGCGTTATCATAGCGACTTAATGTTGGAGGTCTGGCCATAAAATTTTTGTCTAAGAAATTAGCTTCCAGAGATCTTGTTGTAGGAATCTAATTGTAAAGAGAGACCTCATTTAAATGACACTTCCCTAGAGATCTGGTCATAAAAACTAGGTCTTAGAGACTTGGTCTTAGAGACTTAGTCTTAGAGACTTAGCTTAGTCTTAGAGACTTGGTCTTAGAGACTTAGTCTTAGAGCCTTAGTCTTAGAGACTTGGCTTTAGAAACTTGCTCCTGAAGATCTAGTCAAAGAGACTTGATTACGGAAACCAGGTTAGATAGACGTTGTCAAAGATCTCAGGTCATATAGGCATTATCATAGCGACTTTGTGTTAAAGGTCTGGTGGTAGAATCTTCGTCAAAGAAATCAGCTTCTAGGGAATTTATTCTAGGAACCTGATTATAAGGAGATACCTCATTTGAAATACTTTTTCAAAAAATAATTTGGTCATAGAAACTTGGTCTTATAGATTTGGTCTTAGAGACTTGGTCTTAAAGACTTAGTCTTAGAGACTTGGTTTTAGAGACTTGCTTATAAAGATCTAGTCAAAGGGACTTGATTACAGAAACCAGATCAATAAAACCTTGTCAGGGGCCATATAGGTCTTATCATAGCGACTTCATGTTAGAGATCTGGTTGTAAAATCTTTGTCCAAGAAATCAGCTACTAGAGATCTTGTTCTAGGAACCTAAATATAGAGACCTCATTTTAAAGACTTTTTGTAGAGATCTGATCATAGAAACTTGGCCTTAGAGACTTGGTCGTGAAGACTTAGTCTTAGAGACTCGGTTTTAGAGACTCGATCGTAGAGACTTAGTCTTAGAGACTTAGTCTTAGAGACTTAGTCTTAGACACTTAGTCTTAAAGACTTGATTTTAGAGATTTACTCATAAAGACCTAGTCAAAGAGACTTGATTACAGAGACCACCCACCGAAGATCTGAGGTCATAAAGGCATTGTCTTAGCAACTTTATGTTGAAGGTCTGGTTGTAAAATCTTTGTCTAAGAAATCAGCTTCTAGAGATCTTATTCTAGAGACCTGATTATAAAGAAAGACTTTATTTGAAAGACTTTTTCATAGAGATCTGATCACAGAAACTTGGCCTTAGAGACTTGGTCGTGAAGACTTAGTCTTAGAGACTTGGTTTTAGAGACTCGGTCGTAGAGACTTAGTCTTAGAGACTTAGTCTTAGAGACTTAGTCTTAGACACTTAGTCTTAGAGACTTGGTTTTAGAGACTTGCTCATAAAGACCTAGTCAAGGAGATTTAATCATAGAGACCTGATCATAGAGACCGTGTCAAGAAGAATTCGTCAAAGGTACCTGGTTAAAGAGACCTCGTTAAAGAGACCTTGTTAGAGAGACCTGATTAAAAAGACCTGGTTAAAGAGATCTGATTAAAGAGACTTGCTCGTAGAGATCTGGTTAAAGAGACTTGATTGCGGAAACCAGGTTAGAGAGACGTTGTCAAAGATCTCAGGTCATAGAGACCTGGACTTAGAAATCTGACCACATAGATTTGGTCAAGGAGAACTGGTCATAAAGACATAGCTGCAAAGACTGATATACATTGAAATATGAAACTTCGGAACTGCATCCTTTCCAATTTAACTCCCCTAGCCCAAGTTCCGGTACTTTTACATATGCAACAACAAAATCATCTTGCAACATCATCGATTAGTACGTCAAAGTGTTTGTTCTGTGCTTCAGTAGTTCTGAGCATTGCTAATCACCAATTCAAACAAATGGACTAGAATGTTACTATTAGTGTAGTTTTCCCATGTATTTAGCACAGATGCCGAGTAAAATCATTTAATTAAAAATCGATCTAAAGAGGTCTTTTGTTGAATGCCGGAGTTTTTACTAGAGCGCTAAATGATAAAGCATATCTGGAAGGAGAAACTAAGAATCCTGTCTATCAATTCACGCTATAATAATGGTAGATTGACTTAAAACATATCTGATTCCTTTTCAGTACATCAACCGCTTCTTTAAGTTGCATATTTTACTCTCAGGTGTTCGTTTCGGCCTTCACAACGAGATACGGATTCTTTGATGGAAGATGCTATCTGGCCGGACCGCGTTAAGGACACCGTTGCCCTGTTAGTAGGCGTAGATAGGGCATTGTTATGTAATTGTGTTTTTTGTTTGAAATAGGATGTCGGGAACGCCTTAAATGTCAACTGTCTTCATTGAGAGTGCCATCTGGCGCATTCTTTCTACTATCTCGATCTGCCCCGTCGTTTGCAAAACTCCCAGAGCGAGAGGCGTCTCAGGAAAAAGCAAATCTGACAAAAACGAAAGATTGCTTTTTCGCTAGATCTTACTTGCGAGCTGTTAGTTTTTTGTTAAATATTTGTGGCTTATGCAAGTAGAATGCAGCCCTATAAGCGTAGTGAATCATAGGTAGCCGAACTGCCAAGAGTTGAACCACAAACGCTTAGCAAAGTGGTTGTTCTCTAGGAAGGTCCCAGAAGACTAGGTTCTAAGGCAAAGACCAAGGATTCGAGCATTTATCATATTCGCAATCTGCCCTATCCGATAAATGTTCAAATCACTTGGTCTGTGCGTTAGTATATGTGGTTTTCTCCTAACAGAATGTCGTTCATCTGCCTTTTCATCTAAATATAGGGATTTCATATTCTAAAGCAAAGCTGCTTCTACCTCAAATGTCAATAATCAATCAAAATAATTTTCTAGATTACTTAACAGATCTTTACATTTTAAGAAAGATACAACGAACACTGAAGATAATCAGTCCAGTGTTTCAGTCGATTAATTATTTGTTCGTAAAAAAACGATATTCAACTGAATGAAGAGTATTTTTGTTTTAATGTCAAAGCTTCTGAAATAACGGTTTCAGCGATCGCGTCATTAACGTTCTAATGAAGCGGCCTCTGACGTGGGGGGCAATAAATCCACCGCATTCGCACTTCTCGATATACGACACCTTTTGATAGAACAGCACAATAAATGTAATGTATTATAAATACGTTTCTTCGACACAAAAAGCATTAATTCTGTACAAATATTTATGGTTTTATTGCGGCAGGTGAGACCGGGCGTTCGGGCTGTAAAGTCTCCACTAAGCCGTGCTCGCAAGTCTCACACCTCGAATATTAATATTTATTGTGACTCGTCCGGAGCCCTGGGGGGCGATTTTTACGGCTACTGCCCCCTCTCGTCCCCCTTCCGCCGACAGGCCACAATAGGAATTCCACGTATGGAAATTATGTTTTAATTTATCACTTATTTTCCATTGTCCATTTACATCGGGGTGTTAATTTTGTTTATTTGCTGTATTCATTATAGTAATTGCTTTACGGACGTTTTTATCTTAGGTGCAGAACTACCAAATGTAAATAACATTTTTATTTATAAGAACATCCGAGATAAATACTTTTTTTAATTAGAGCAGAGAAAGCCAAATGCAATAAAAGAAAAATTTTAAATTTTGACATTAACCCCATTTCACCCACATGATGGATCATCAATCGATACCCCCTAGGGTTCAAACTTAAAACAAAGCTACATGAGAAACTGTTCGGCCATTATTGAACCAAATACGTACAAGGACGAGCTTGCAGGAGCACTTTCCAAGCCCAAAAAAAGCTCTTTTAAGAGCCCTTTCAAAGCCTAAGAGATAGTTGGCAGGAGCTTTCTAAGTCCAAAACAGTGCTTTAAAAAATCGTTTCTAAGGCAAGAAAGAGCGTTTGAAATTTCCTTTTTTTTGGCTCTTATTTAAACGAAGCAAATAAACCAAAATAAATAACCAAAAATTGCAAATTTTGGTGTCAAAAATGCACCCTTTTTCACATTTATTATTCATTTCATGTAACTCCACTGCTACAGCTTAGTTCATTATAAGGTAACCTTTTTTCTACACTGGCATTAAAACAAGCAAAGATAATAAAGTGCAAACTAGGAAAATGGTTTTCTTTTTATTTATGTGCTGCCTATACATATTCATAACTATTAAACTTTATTAGCGATAAAAACGTAACACTTATTCAAAATTCCAAAATGTTTCGATAAATATTTAGTAACACCGGACCAGGTTTCGCATTACTGCATCATCGGTGGCCCACAAAGTAACGGTTGGAAATGTCAATCACCTATGCATATGAAATTAGGGAAAATTGTCAGTTTGAAGGACCATAAGTCCAACCATTTTTCCCGATGTTACTGAAGATTCTCTTCCAGCTTTGATTAAAACGAGCAAGCGCAAATAAAAGGCGGATTAAATTGTCGATAATCCGACAAAAAAAAACTATGAATGCCATTCAAGCTTACTAAAATAAATAGCGAACAATAGGGACTACTTGCACATTGCCAACCTAACAAAAGTAGACAACAAATACCAACAATGAAATAAAACACGCTCAATAGACACTGTTAATCCGACCAACAAACATCCAACACGTAGATGCTTAGGCGATTTTAGCCCTAAATCCCGACGGTGTAAGGTCCCTTCGAGGGTTGAAGCATTAAAATTCAAAGCCCCATGCGTTTGGGTAGGATATAGGTCGGCGTTCGAGGTTTAATTCGTTCGGACAGCGATATTACACCCTTAGAGGAAATTGGACCTTATAGGGGTCGTTATAAGAGCTGGTGGCTTAGAGAGGTCGCAGATGATAGTACATGGTGTTTGCATGGCTATGGATTTAATGTGGCATCACTAATTTGGGGTGTCTTGCTGAAGCCGGCAATATGGAGCGCAAGATTAATTGTTTGTTTGCCCGACAGAAGCGCTATGGAAATCTATTCGCCATTTTTCAAAAAATGCAGATGTTCGAACAGCAAAAATTTGCACTCGTCTGTGAGACAACTACGTAGATGTTTTTGTCAATCTGGGGAAGCTAAACAGTTCATTTATAATCGATGGATCGGGTAAAAGACTGAAAATTAAGAATGATCTTTTTTACCACGAATGATTTTAATTAATCGAGAGCCATCAGCCTCCTGTAGTAGAAAGATATTCTTATACACTCTTGTTAAGAAAGGAGAGAGGACCAGGATATTAACATAATAGAAAAGAAAGTTCTTCCTAATATTCTTCTATTGCCTTTGCAAGAGAAGCATAATAAAAAGAGAAAACAAGGACCAAGAACTTTAACGATTTTCTCATTAAGCGCAAGGGCCACCCAGCCTTCTCTAATGCAAAGATATTCTTATACGCTCTTCTTAAGGAAGGGGAGAGGACCAGGATATTAACATAATAGAAAAGAAAGTTCTTCCTAATATTCTTCTATTGTCTTTGCAAGAGAAGCATAATAAGAAGAGAAAACAAGGACCAAGAACTTTAACGATTTTCTCATTAAGTGCAAGGGCCTCCCAGCCTTCTCTAATGGAAAGATATTCTTATACGCTCTTCTTAAGGAAGAAGGGAGGACCAGGATATTAACATAATAGAAAAGAAAGTTCTTCCTAATATTCTTCTATTGCCTTTGCAAGAGAAACATAATAAAAAGAGAAAACAAGGACCAAGAACTTTAACGATTTTCTCATTAAGTGCAAGGGCCACCCAGCCTTCTCTAATGCAAAGATATTCTTATACGCTCTTCTTAAGGAAGGGGAGAGGACCAGGATATTAACATAATAGAAAAGAAAGTTCTTCCTAATATTCTTCTATTGTCTTTGCAAGAGAAGCATAATAAGAAGAGAAAACAAGGACCAAGAACTTTAACGATTTTCTCATTAAGTGCAAGGGCCTCCCAGCCTTCTCTAATGGAAAGATATTCTTATACGCTCTTCTTAAGGAAGGGGGAAGGGGGGAGGACCAGGATATTAACATAATAGAAAAGAAAGTTCTTCCTAATATTCTTCTATTGTCTTTGCAAGAGAAGCATACTAAGAAGAGAAAACAAGGACCAAGAACTTTAACGATTTTCTGATTAAGTGCAAGGGCCTCCCAGCCTTCTCTAATGGAAAGATATTCTTATACGCTCTTCTTAAGGAAGGGGGAAGGGCGGAGGACCAGGATATTAACATAATAGAAAAGAAAGTTCTTCCTAATATTCTTCTATTGCCTTTGCAAGAGAAGCATAATAAGAAGAGGACACAAGGACCAAGAACTTTAATGATTTTTTCATTAAGTACAAGGGCCAACCAGCCTTCTCTAATGGAAACATATTCTTATACGCTCTTCTTAAGGAAGGGGAGAGGACCAGGATATTAACCTAATGGAAAAGGAAGTTCTTCCTAATATTCCTCTCTTGCCTTTGCAAGAGAAGCATAATAGGAAGAAAAAACCAAAACCAAGAACTTCAACAATTATCTCATTAAGTTGAAAAAAAACAGAGTCAACATATCAGCATTAGTAGAATAAAAACTCTAAAACAATAATAGAGCCAATGATCATCCATGCATTTTGTTAAATTAAAAAATGATTTTTTTATATTAAAAATTGTCTTTTTTTAATTGAAAAATAATTAATTAGGTCAACTTTATAAGTGCACAAAACATTTCTGTTCCTACCTAAAATAGTGAGCAAGGTCCATATAAGTCAACCCATGAAAGAAAAATCTTTTCTCATGCAAAGCAAAGAGATAATTTAGTAGAGAGCAAAATCCTTTTTGGTTTTGGAACAGCAGAGAAAAAAGAGAAATAATTGTTTGAATAGAGCATAATTCTTTTTGTTTGGTTCCATTTCAGAAGACAAAATGCTCTTTCCATTCGTCACAGATAAGAGAGAAAAAGGACAATCATTTTAGCAAGTTTTACGTAGTTGCTTTTTGTCAGAGAGAGAACGTGCTCTATATTAATATCCCACGATAGCAGAGAATCAAGACGAAGAGTCATTTCGGAGTAGAGGCTCTTCTCATTTGGTTTTAGCAAGTTTTACGTAGTTGCTTTTTGTCAGAGAGAGAACGTGCTCTATATTAATATCCCACGATAGCAGAGAATCAAGACGAAGAGTCATTTCGGAGTAGAGGCTCTTCTCATTTGGTTCTCTTCCAGATGCTCTTTTTTGCTGCTCCAAAATAAAGAAGCAACAAACGTAGGGTCGTTTCAGTGGAGTAGAAACTTTTCCTGTTTAGTTTTATTTTAGAAATCAAAATCCTTGTTTTCCCTGTTCTAAGGCAATAGAGAAAAAAAGAAAAATAATTATTCTAATAGAGAACTATTCTTATTTGGTTTTCTTTCAGGGAATAAAATGCTCTTTAATGAGTTTTCTAGACAAAAGAAAGAAGAGAACAGTCATTTTATAAAAGTAAAAACCTTTATTATTTTATTTGCTGCTAAAGACCACAAATCTTTTGTTATTCCATGACAAAAAATAAACAAAACACAGATTCATTTCAGAGCAGAAACTTTTCTGATTTGGTCTCCTTGTAGATATTTTCTTCTGCTCTTCCAAATTATTAAAGAAAGGACGAAAAGTCACTTGAGTAGAGTAGAAATTAAATAGGTTTTCTTTCACAGGTTAAAATCTTTGCTTTTGTTGTTCCAAAGCAATAAAGAAAAAGAAGAAATAATGACTTTAGTAGAGAATTGTTCTTATTTGATATTCTCCTAGAGAATGAAATACTCTTTTATGACAAAAAAGAATAAACAAAACGTAGGGTCATTTTGAAGCAAACTTTCTTTTTATTTGGTTTCTTTCCAGATATTGAAATACAAATCTTGTCCCCTGAAACCAAGAAAGATTAGAAAACACAACAAAAGTTGCTCTAACACACTTGGCTATCAAAACGTCTTAGATCAACCTTTATTGTGTTTTTTAATCTTTTTTGGTTTCAGGGGATAAGATTTGTATTTTAATTTCTGAAGATAACCAGGACCAGTCCATTTCATCAAATATCTTTTCATATGTTATCTCTGCTCTTCCAAAACAATAAACAAAGATGAAATGTCACTTGTGTAGAATAGAAACTTTTCCTATTAGGTCTTCTTTTAGCAACCAAAATACTCTAAGGCAAATATTTTAATAGAATGGAAACGCTTCCATTTTTTTTCTACTAGAATTCAAATTGCTTTATTTTACTTTTTCGAGGCAAGAGAAGAAAAAGGAAGTCACTGTAATAAAGCAAAACTTTTCTATTTGGTTCACCTCCAAAGACCAAACTGATCTCTCGAGACAAAAAAGAAAATAAAGACAAAGAGTCACTTTGGTAGAATATTGGTTTTATTCTAAATGTTCTCTTTTGCTATTTCGAAATGAACAAAAAAAAAACAAGATGAAAAGTCGTTTTACTAGATGAAAACTATTTTATTTTGTTTTTTCTAGAGGACAAAATACTCGCTATTGTTGGACAGGTCACTGTCGATTAAACAAACACCTCCACAGAATGGGAATTATAAACGACCCGAGTTCCGGAGGATGTTTAGAAGAAGATGAGAGTGTCGAGCACGTGATGAGTCACTGCCTGGCACTATCATCAATCAGAGGATCCACGCTGGGGGACTTTTGGCCTAGTGTGGCCAGTTTGAGAGAGGCGCATTCAAGGGAAGTTCATCAGTTTCTCAACTAGATTGGGTGGCTGAACCAAGGACATCTCAATCGCGGGAATATCATAATGGACTCGAAAAGGGTGGCCTAAGTGCTGGCCTAAGCTTTAAGCAATTCACAACGAATCCAAAATCCAGACTTGCTATTGTTCCAAAGTAATAGAAAAAATACAGAAATAATGACTTTGGTAAAGTAAAATTCTTCTTATTTTAGTTCCAGATGATATAGTAGTGGTTTATACCTTTCTTAGATAAAGAGGAAAATGGTAAAGTATAGTAAAGTAGAAATTGTTCTTATTTTCTGATCGCTAGAAGCCAAAATGTTCTCTTTTGTACTTCCAAAACAAGAAAGAAACAAGTGAAGAGTCCTTTCAAAGCAGAAACTCTTCTTATTTGGTTTTTTTTTTGAGATGCTATCTTTTGCTACTTCAAAATTTAAAAGAAAAGAGAAAAATTTACTTTATTAGTTCGGTAAAAACTCTTTGTGTCTGGTATTTTACCAGAGCCCAAAAGGTTTTCTTTTACTCTTCCGAGCAAAAAAAAAATTGTTTCTCTTTTAAAGGCCAAAAGAGTCTCTATTGGTGTTTCAAGGCAAAAATAAAAGGAAAAAAGGGATCATTTTCAAAGAGTATAAACTCTTCTTTGCGGTTTCCTTTCAAATGTTCTCTCTTGCTGTTTCAAAATAAGAAAAAAAATCAGGAAAACACTCTTTAGTAGAGTCTTCAATTTTTACCGGAGTCAAATTTTTTTCCTTTTCCGTTTCCTCTTTCGGTGCAAAAGTAAAAAAGAAATAAAAAAGGACTCTTCTATTTGATTTTCTTTCAAAGGCCAACATAGTTTCTGTTGCCAGTATTCATTTGCCAGATTTTCCAGATGCTCTCTGCTGCTGTTTCAAAATAAGAAAGGAAAAACGGAAAGACTCTTTAAAACAGTTATTTGGTTTTCCACTAGTATCCAGATTCTTTCCTTTTGTTCTTTTGGTGCCACAGAGAAAAAAACATGGAGAAGAACTCTTCTGTTTCTTTATATTACAAAGATTATTGCCGTCCCGAGACAAAAAGAAATACTAAAGCAATCTGTTTGGTAAAGAAGAAAGTAGAAAATCTCTTCATTTCGTTTCCTTCCAAATGTTCCCTATTGCTGTTTCAAAATAAGAAAGAAATCACGAAAACGCTCTTCAGTCATTTGATTATCTACCAGAGTCAAACTTCTGACCTTTTCTATTTTCTCTTTTGGTGCAAAAGCGAAAAAAAAGTAAAGAAGAAGTGTTCTATTTGTATCTCTTTCAAAGGCCAAAATAGTCTCTATTGCTGTCCCGGAACAAAAAAGAAAAGGAAAAAAGGAAACATTTTCGTAGAGTAGATAGTCTTCTATTTGGTTTCCTTTCAAATGTTCCCTGTTGCTGTTTCAAAATAAGAAATAAATCACCAAAGCGCTCTTTAATAGTCATTTGATTTCCACTGAAATCAAAATTATTTCCTTTTTCGTTTCCTCGTTTGGTGCAAAAGCAAAAAAGAAGTAAAGAAGAGGTCCTGTGTTTATTTCTCTTTCAAAGGCCAACATAATCTCTATTGCAGTGTAGAGACAAAAAAAAAAGAAAAAAAGAAGTCATTTTCGTAGAGTAGGTAGTCTTCTATTTGGTTTCCTTTCAAATGTTCCCTGTTACTGTTCCAAAATAAGAAATAAATCACGAAAACGCTCTTTAATAGTCATTTGATTTCCACTAAAGTTAAAATTCTTTCCTTTTTCGTTTCCTCGTTTGGTGCAAAAGCAAAAAAGGAGTAAAGAAGAGGTCCTGTGGTTATTTCTCTTTCAAAGGCCAAAATAGTCTCTATTGCAATGTAGAGACAAAAAAGAAAAAAAAAAGTCATTTTCGTAGAGTAGTCTTCTATTTGGTTGCCTTTCAAATGTTCCCTGTTACCGTTTCAAAATAAGAAAAAAAATAAGGAAAACGCTCTTTAGTAGTCATTTGATTTTCCACCAGAGTGAAAATTCTTTTCTTTTCCGTTTTCTCTATTGGTGCAAAAGCGAAAAAATAGTAAAAAAGAAGACTTCTGTTTGTTTCTCTTTCAAAGGTCAAAATAGTCTCTATTGCTGTCCCGAAACAAAAAAGAAAAGGAAAAAAGGAATCATTTTCGTAAGGTAGATAGTCTTCTATTTGATTTTCTTTTAAATGTTCTCTGTTGCTGTTTAAAAATAAGAAAAATCAGAAAATTTTTCTTTAATAGAGTCATTTGATTTCCACCGAAGTGAAAATTCTTTCCTTTTTCGTTTCCTGTTTCGATGCAAAAGCAAAAAAGAAATAAAGAAGAACCCTTCTGTTTGTTTTTCTTCCAAAGGCCAAAATAATGTCTATTGCTGTCCCGAGACAAAAAAGAAAAGGAAAAAAGGAATTATTTTAGAAGAGTAGAAACTCTTCTATGCGGTTTCCTTCCAAATATTCTCTGTTGCTGTTTCAAATTAAGAAAAAAATCAGAAAAACGCTCTTTAGTAGAGTCTTCAATTTCTACCGGAGTCAAAATTCTTTCCTTTTCCGTTTCCTCTTTCTTCTGTTTGTTTCTCTTCCAAAGGCCAAAATAATGTCTATTGCTGTCCCGAGACAAAAAAGAAAAGGAAAAAAGGAATTATTTTAGAAGAGTAGAAACTCTTCTATGCGGTTTCCTTCCAAATGTTCTCTGTTGCTGTTTCAAATTAAGAAAACAATCAGGAAAACGCTCTTTAGTAGAGTCTTCAATTTCTACCAAAGTCAAAATTCTTTCCTTTTTCGTTTCCTCTTTCGGTGCAAAAGCAAAAAAAAAATAAAGAAGAACTCTTTTGTTTGTTTCTCTTTTAAAGGCCAAAAAAGTATCTATTGCTGTCCCACCACAAAAAAAGGAATCAATTTTAAAGAGTAGAAACTCTTCTATGTCTGTTTCCTTCCAAATGTTCTCTGTTGCTGTTTCAAATTAAGAAAACAATCAGGAAAACGCTCTTTAGTAGAGTCTCCAATTTCTACCAAAGTCAAAATTCTTTCCTTTTTCGTTTCCTCTTTCAGTGCAAAAGCAAAAAAGAAATAAAGAAGAACTCTTTTGTTTGTTTCTCTTTTAAAGGCCAAAAAATTATCTATTGCTGTCCCACCACAAAAAAAAGGAGTCATTTTTAAAGAGTAGAAACTCTTCTATGCGGTTTCCTTCCAAATGTTCTCTGTTGCTGTTTCAAATTAAGAAAACAATCAGGAAAACGCTCTTTAGTAAAGTCTTCAATTTCTACCGGAGTCAAAATTCTTTCCTTTTCCCTTTCCTCTTTCGGTGCAAAAGCGAAAAAAAAAAATAAAGAAGAACTCTTTCAATTGTTTCTCTTTTAAAGGCCAAAATAGTCTCTATTGGTGTTTCAAGACAAAAATAAAAGGAAAAAAGGGATCATGTTCGAAGAGTAGAAACTCTTCTTTGCGGTTTTTTTCCAAATGTTTTCTGTTGCTGTTTTAAAATAAGAAAAAAATCAGGAAAACGCTCTTTAGTAGAGTCTCCAATTTCTACCGGAGTGAAAATTTTTTCCTTTTCCGTTTCCTCTTTCGGTGCAAAAGTAAAAAAGAAATAAAAAAGGACTCTTCTGTTTGTTTCTCTTTCAAAGGCCAAAATAGTCTCTAGTGCTGTCCGAGACAAAAAAGAAATGAAAAAAAGAATCATTTTTGTAGAGTAGAAACTCTTCCATTTAGTTTTTTTTAAATCTTGTTTTTGATGTTTCAAAATGAAAAAGAAACAAGACAAAGAGTAATTTTAGTAGAATAGGAACTCTTTTTATTTTGTTTTCTTCTATAGGCCCCAACACTCGCTTTTGCTGTTGCGAAGCAAAAGAGAAAAAGCAGAAATAATCCTTAAGTAGATTTCTTTCTACTTAGTCTTTTGCTAGATTTTTCTTGGTGGAACGGACTGGTTCTTGGTTATCTTCAAAACTTGAAATGCAAATCTTGTCACCTGAAGCCAAGAAAGATTGAAAAACATAACAAAGGTTCATGTTATGCGTTTCGATAGCCAAGCTATCATCTTCAGAGAAATACTGATGATACTTCCATATAATAAAACGTTCTTTTTGGATATTCCCAGACAAGTTTGGCAAGTTTGGATGCAGCAACGCAGAACTATTCAGAGCGATGGCCAACGAAGTTCATACAACCATGATGGTTTCCAACATTCGATAGGAGATGGAAACCAAAGAAGAAGACAAGAGGGATAAAGAAAATAAGTCATTTTAGTAAAGTAGAAACTTGTCTAATTTTTTTTCTGCCAGAAACCAAAACGCTTTTTTTTTGTTATTCCAGGAAAGTAATTTAAGACCGGTAACGCTTCTCACTTTGTTTTCTTTCAGATTTCCTCTTTTGCTATATCAAAAGTCATTTTAGAAGAGTAAAAACACTTCGAATTTGTTTCTTTCTCCTAGAGGCCAAAATACTCGGTTTTGCTGTTTAGAGGCAAGAAAAAAGTCATTTTAGAAGAGTGATTCACTTCTTATTTGGTTTTCTATTAAAACCCAATATGTTTTCTTTTATTCTTTGAAGGCAAAAGCGAAAAAAAGCAAGATCACTTCAGTAGAGCACAACTCTTCTATTTGATTCTTTCCTAAAGCTAAAATGATTTCTTTCGCTGTTACAACGTGAGAAATAGAGATAGAGATGGAGGCAGAGATAGAGAGGAATTTAGAAAGAGAGAGAGAGAGAGAGAGAGAGAGAGAGAGAGAGAATGGCGAGAGAGGAGGGAGAAAGAGGAGAGAGAGAGAGAGAGAGAGAGAGAGAGAGAGAGAGGGGGGGTAGCAAGGAGTCACTTTAGTGGAAAAAAAACTACTAAAGAAACGACTAAAAGTTTCTTTAGTTGAGTTACTTGGTGTTTTTCTAGGAGCCAAAATACTCGTTTTTGCTGTTCTGGAACAAAAAAAAGTCATTTTAAAAAAGTGAAAACTCTTGTTATTTGGTTTTCTACTAGAATTCTTCCGAGACAAGAGACAAAAAAGTAGAATCGCTCCAATTTAGGGGACATCTTCAATTTGATTGTTTTCCAAAGGCCAAAATGATTTTATTGCTGTTTCGAGACAAACGATAGAGAGAACAAAAAACAGGAAATTGCTTGAGCGGGGGTTTCCTTTCAAATGCTTTCTTTTGCTGTTTCAAAATAAGAAAGAAATGACCAACAATTTCTTTAGTCGAATTACTTGGTGTTCTTTTAAGAGCCAAAATACTCACTCTTGCTGTTCCGGAGCCAAAAAAGTCATTTTAAAAGATTGGAAATCCTTCTTATTTGGTTTTCTACCAGAAATCTTCCGAGACAAGAGACAAAAAAAAAGAATCACTTTAGTTAAGTGAAAATCTTCTATTTGGTTGTTTTCCAAAGACCAAAATGATTCTATTGCTGTTTTGAGGCAAACGATAGAGAGAACAAAAAACAGGGAATCGCTTGAGCAGAGTGAAAATTCTTCTTATTTGGTTTCCTTTCAGATGCTTTCTTTTGCTGTTTCAAAATAAGAAATAAATGACCAAAATTTCTTTAGTAGAGTTATTTGGTGTTCTTCTAAGAGCCAAAATACTCACTCTCGCTGTTCTGGAGCAAAAAAAAAACATTTTAAAAGAGTGACAACTCTTCTTATTTAGATTTCTACCAGAATTTTTCTGAGACAAGAGACAGGAAAGATATAATCACTTAAGTTGAGTAGAAGTCTTGTATTTTTTGATTGTTTTCTAAAGGCCAAAATAATTCTATTGCTGTTACGAGATCAGGATAGAGAAAACGAAAAACAAGAAGTCGCTTGAGTAGAAAAGAAACCCTCTTTATTTGGTTTTCTTTTCGATGATCTCTTTTGCATTTTAAAATAAGAAAGAAACGACCAAAAGTTATTTCGTGTTCTTCTAGAAGCCTAAATACTTGTTATTGCTGTTCCGGAGCAATAAAAGTCATTTTAAGAAAGTGAAAACTCTTCTTTTTTAGTTTTCTACCAGAAATCTTCCGAAACAAGAGACAAAAAGGTTAAATCACTTTAATTGAGTAGAAGTTTTCTATTTGATTGTTTTTTAAAGGCCAAAATAATTGTTACGAGATAAACATAGAGAAAACAAAAAAAAGCAGTCGCTTGAGCAAAAAAGAAACTCTCCCTATTGGATTTCCTTTCAAATGCTTTCTTTTGCTGTTCCAAAATAGGAAAGACACGACTAAAATTTTCTTTAGTAGAATTCTTTGGTGTTCTTCTAGAGGCCAAAATACTCGCTCTTGTTCTTCGGGAGCAAAAAAAAGTTATTTTAAAAGAGCAGAAACTCTTCTTATTTGGTTTTCTACTAGAATTTTTTCGAGAGAAGAGACAATAAAGGTAGAATCACTTTCGTTGAGTATAAGTCTTCTATTTGATTGTTATCCAAATGCCAAAATGATTCTACTGCTGTTCTTAAGCAAAAGGTAGAAAAAACAAAAAACAAGGAGTCGCTTGAGTAAAAAAAAAAACTCTTGTCTTTTCAAATGCTTTCTTTTGCTGTTCCAAAATAAGAAAGAAACGACTAAAAGTTTCTTCAGTAGAGTTATTTGGTGTTATTTTAGAAGACAAAATACTCGCTCTTGCTGTTCCAGAGCAAGAAACAGTGATTTTAAAAGAGTGGAAACTCTTCTTATTTGCTTTTCTACCAAAATTCTTTCAAGACAAGAGACTAAAAAGATAGAAACACTTCAGTTAAGTAAAAATCTTCTATTTGACTGTTTTCCAAAGGCCAAATTGATTCTATTGCTGTTTGGAGACAAACGATAGAGAGAATTAAAACCAGGGAGTCGCTTGAGGAGAGTAAAAACTCTTCTTATTTGGTTTCCTTTCAGATGCTTTCTTTTGCTGTTCCAAAATAAGAAAGAAACGACTAAAATTTCTTAGTAGAGTTATTTGGTGTTCTCTTAGAAGCCAAAATACTTGCTCTTGCTTTTCCGGAGCAAAAAAAAACATTTTAAAAGAGTAAAAACTCTTCTTATTTAGAAGAGCTGCTTCAAAATAAGAATGAAATAACCAAAATACTCACTCTTGCTGTTCCGGAGCCAAAAAAGTCATTTTAAAAGAGTGGAAACCCCTCTTATTTGGTTTTCTACCAGAAATCTTCCGAGACAAGAGACAAAAAAAAAGAATCACTTCAGTTAAGTAGAAGTATTCTATTTGATTGTTTTCCAAAGGCCAAAATTCCATTGCTGTTTCGAGACAAACTATAGAGAAAACAAAAAACCAGGAGTCGCTTGAGCAGAGAAGAAACTCTTCTTATTTAGTTTCCTTTCAGATGCTTTCTTTTGCTGTTTTAAAATAAGAAAGAAATGACTAAATGTTTCTTAAGTAGAGTTATTTTAGAAGCCAAAATACTCGCTTTTGCTGTTCCGGGGCAAAAAAGGTCATTTTAGAAGAGTGGAAACTCTTCTTATTTGGTTTTCTACCAGAAGTCTTCCAATACAAGAGACAAAAAAGGTAGACTCACTTCAGTTGAGTAAAAGTCTTCTATTTGATTGTTTTCCGAAGGCCAAAATGATTCTACAGCTGTTCCAAGAAAAAACAAGAGAAAACAAAAAACAAGGAGGCGCTTAGGTAGAAATGAAACTCTTCTTATTTGGTTTCCTTTCAGATGCTTTCTTTTGCTGTTCCAAAATAGGAAAGAAATGACTAAAAGTTTCTTTAGTAGAGTTAGTGTTCTTCTAAAAGCCAAAATACTCGCCTTTGCTGTTCCGGAGCAAAAAAGTCATTTTGAAAAAATGGAAACTCTTCTTATTTAGTTTTCTAGCAGAATTCTTCCAAGATGAGAGACAAAAAAGGTAGAATCAGTTTAGTTAAATAGAAGTCTTCTATTTGATTGTATTTCAAAGGCCAGAATGATCCTGTTGATGTTACGAGGCAAAAGATAGAGAGGAAAAAAAAAACAAGAAGTCGCTTAAGAAGAGAAAAAACTTTTCTTATTTGGTTTCCTTTTAGATGATCTCTTTTGCTGTTTCGAAATGAGAAAAAAAGGACTAAAAGTTTCTTTAGTATAGTAGTAGTAATAGTAGAGTATTTGGTATTCTTCTAGAAGCCAACATTCACGCTTTTGCCGTTGCAGCGCAAGGAAAAAGTTATCTAAATAGAGTAAAAACTCTTCTTATTTGTGTTTTCTTACCAGAACTCTTCTGAGGCAAAAGAGGAAAAAAGGTAAAAAGTCACTTTAGTAGAGTAAAACGTTTCTATTTGGAACTCTTCCAAAAAATGATCTCTATTGCTGTTCCAAGGCAAAAAAAGATAAAAACAAGGACCTACTTTAGTAGAGTGGAAACTTTTCTTATTTGGTTTCCTTCCAGAATAAAAAAAAACACTGAAAGAAGAGTGATTTTAGAGGAACAGAAACTTCTATTATTTGGTTCTCCTTCAGAGTTCAAAATACTCTCTGTTGGTGTTCCGAGACCAAAGGAGAACGGGATAAAAAGTCTTTTTGAAAAAATGGAAACTCTTCTTATTTGGTTTTCTAGCAGAATTCTTCCAAGACGAGAGACAAAAAAGGTAGAATCAGTTTAGTTGAATAGAAGTCTTCTATTTGATCGTATTTCAAAGGCCAGAATGATCCTGTTGATGTTACGAGGCAAAAGATAGAGAGGAAAAAAAAACAAGAAGTCGCTTAAGTAGAGAAAAAACTTTTCTTATTTGGTTTCCTTTTAGATGATCTCTTTTGTTGTTTCGAAATGAGAAAAAAAGGACTAAAAGTTTCTTTAGTACAGTAGTAGTAATAGTAGAGTATTTGGTATTCTTCTAGAAGCCAACATTCACGCTTTTGCCGTTCCAGCGCAAGAAAAAAGTTATCTTAATAGAGTTAAAACTCTTCTTATTTGGTTTCTTACCAGAACTCCTCTGAGGCAAAAGAGAAAAAAAGGTAAAAAGTCACTTTAGTAGAGTATAACGTTTCTATTCGCAACTCTTCCAGAAAATGATCTCTATTGCTAATCCAAGACAAAAGAGGAGAAAAACAAGGACCTGCTTCAGTAGAGTGGAAACTCTTTTTATTTGGTTTTCTTTCAGAATAAAAAAATACGGAAAGAAGAGTAGTTTTAGAGGAACAGAAACTCATGTTATTTGGTTCTCCTCCAGAGTTCAAAATACTTGCTTTTGCTGTTCCAGAGCAAAAAAGTCATTTTGGAAAAATGGAAACTCTTCTTATTTGGTTTTCTAGCAGAATTCTTCCAAGACGAGAGACAAAAAAGGTAGAATCAGTTCAGTTGAGTAGAAGTTTCTATTTGATGGTTTTCCAAAGACCAAAATGATTCTATTGATGTTCCGAGACAAAAGATAGAGAGAACAAAAACAAGTAGTCGCTTGAGTAGAGAAGAAACCTTTCTTATTTGGTTTCCTTTCAAATGATCTCTTTTGCTGTTTCGAAATGAGAAAGAAACGACCTTTAGTATAGTAGTAGCAGTAGTAGTAGCAGTAGTAGTAGTAGTAGTAGTAGAAGTAGTAGTAGTATTTGGTATTCTTCTAGAAGCCAAAATTCAAGCTTTTGCCATTTCAGTGCAGGAAAAAAGTTATCTTAATAGAGTTAAAACTCTTCTTATTTGGTTTCTTACCAGAACTGTTCTGAGGCAAAAGAGAAAAAAAAGGTAAAAAGTCACTTTAGTAGAGTATAACGTTTCTATTCGCAACTCTTCCAGAAAATGATCTCTATTGCTAATCCAAGACAAAAGAGGAGAAAAACAAAGACCTGCTTCAGTAGAGTGGAAACTCTTTTTATTTGGTTTTCTTTCAGAATAAAAAAAATACGGAAAGAAGAGTAGTTTTAGAGGAACAGAAACTCCTGTTATTTGGTTCTCCTTCAGAGTTCAAAATACTCGCTTTTGCTGTTCCGGAGCAAAAAAGTCATTTTGGAAAAATGGAGACTCTTCTTATTTGGTTTTCTAGCAGAATTCTTCCAAGACGAGAGACAAAAAAGGTAGAATCAGTTTAGTTGAATAGAAGTCTTCTATTTGATTGTATTTCAAAGGCCAGAATGATCCTGTTGATGTTACGAGGCAAAAGATAGAGAGGAAAAAAAACAAGAAGTCGCTTAAGTAAAGAAAAAACTTTTCTCATTTGGTTTCCTTTTAGGTGATCTCTTTTGCTGTTTCGAAATGAGAAAAAAACGACTAAAAGTTTCTTTAGTATAGTAGTAGTCATAGTAGAGTATTTGGTATTCTTCTAGAAGCCAACATTCACGCTTTTGCCGTTCCAGCGCAAGGAAAAAGTTATCTGAATAGAGTTAAAACTCTTCTCATTTGGTTTCTTACCAGAACTCTTCTGAGGCAAAAGAGGAAAAAAGGTAAAAAGTCACTTTAGTAGAGTAAAACGTTTCTATTCGGAATTCTTCTAAAAAATGATCTCCATTGCTGTACCAAGGCAAAAGAGGATAAAAACAAGGACCTACTTTAGTAGAGTGGAAACTTTTCTTATTTGGTTTCCTTCCAGAATAAAAAAAATACTGAAGGAAGAGTGATTTTATTTATTTATTTTATTTGGTTCTCCTTCAGAGTTCAAAATACTCTCTGTTGGTGTTCCGAGACGAAAGGAAAACGAGATAAGAAGTCTTTTTGAGAAGAAGTTGTTGAATCCTTTTAGTAGAGCAAACACTCTTCTTATTTGTTTATCTTTTAGAGGGGTCAGAGTTCAATATCTGCTAAGTTATTAGTTCTTTGGAAGAAAAGTTGTCTTTTTATGATGATGTAATTTGGATTATGATTCTAACTGTGTTAAACCAACCTTAAATTTGCTATATTCAAAGAAAATCTTATTTTTTCATAACAAAACACAATATATGAAGATTTTAAAAGAAGCAGCTTTATACTGATTTTCCTAAGTTTAAATGAGGGATCGAAATAAAGTTAGCACTTTAAGCTAGTTAGAGTTGTTTGCTCTTCATGCAACAAACCAAAGACAAAGAGTTCCACGACCAACATCTGGGAATTAAAATTCTTTTGATTTATTTATCCTGTACAACGAAAAAAATTTATAGAACAGAACCACACTATTATCGGTATACACTAAAATGAATGGTATTTTAATGGAAACCAAGAAATTTAAAAGTAACATCTTAATGTTTGCTTTTTGATCAGAATTTTTCAAACCACAAATTCATAATTAAAGACACTCTTCCAATTTGGATGACATAGTTTATGGACTATAGAATGAACTAGTTTATTGGAATATCAAAAAAAGTGAGACTGAAAATTTAAGAGAGTTTTCGTGATCATTTATTATTTCAAACTAAAACGAAACAAGTTATTCAACAAATGCATGATACATGAAACACATAATCAAAGACAGAGAACGAATTAAAACGAAATGAAGAAAAAATTGTTTAACCAATTGGAAATACTGATCGATATCAGGGCTTGTAAACAGGTAAGAAAGAAATTGTCGATGTCAACTCATTACCATGCGTTGGATAAAGGAAAGAATGTAAATATAATGGTTGAATTGAACGACATTGTCCGACGACAATCACATGATCTAACGCGACAAGCAAAATCCTTTCCCAGCGAAATGTAATCAGCTTAGCTTGTAAAAGGATTTAATAAACAGAACAAACCACAGACGCTGATGTTATCTGGGCACTTATCAGGAAACAAACGTTGTAGAATAGCCCTTACAAATTACCACGGTGTGTCAATACAATCGCAACCTAATCGTTCGATCGCACATTTAACTTTCATTGTTAGAGTACACAATAAGTGTTTGCCAACCAACGCAGCACATCTGGTCCTAATACTACTCACCCTTATGTGAAACGGTGGTGTAATTGCCAAATTAAATAACTCGCCAACCGATTCGGCAGCACTAAAACTTCACATCCGAAATATTCCTTTTAGTGACCTTTGTAACCTTAATTGCATCATAAATCCAGTTCTCAGCAATAGCTGCTTTGATTAGCGCTTGAATTTAATATCTATTGAACCCATAACACAAAACTAATATAAAATAAAATACAAAAAAGTTGTCTCACTACTAGTGACCTTTATACTTCATGAGGTTGGTTGCAACGTAGATCCTGAACGAAAGAATTATTCCATTTATCTCTCCAACTGAGTTGGTAGCCAGCTGAGTAGCTGATGTCAGCTTAATTTAAGATCAGATGGAGACTTTTCAATGTCGTCCTAATAGATCTTTACATAAAACATTTCTACTCTTCTAGAACTGCTTCATGATGTTATGGTCTTTGAGGGAATCAGAAAACATGATGCTATGGGCTTTGAGGGAAACTTGGGCATTGATACACCAAAAATTGAAATACAAATCTGATCCCCTGAAACCAAAAACGATTAAAAAACACAACAAAGTGGTCTTCTAAATCTAGAGCAACTTTTGTTGTGTGTTTTCATCTTTCTTGGTTTCAGTGGACAAGATTTGTATTTCAATTTTTGAAGATAACCAGGGACTAGTCCGTTCCACCAAAAATTCATACCCCAGATCACATATGATAGAAGCAACAATTAATGTTGACCACTGAGTGCTAGTGCTCAAAAATCGTGTGTGGCATTAGACCAATTCAAAAAACGATTTGCTAAAATCTGTTGGCTCATCACGCCGTCATTTGTAGAGTTTAAAGCGGCAACCAAGAACCGTACAGTAGCAATCTACACCACCACATGGGGTCCGTTTGTCTACACATTCCTTGTAGCGATATCATCACGTTCTCTAATTGCCGCATATTATATTTTCAATTAGAAGGATGACAGTTGTGTTTTTACAATAGTCCACGCCATATTGCTTTTTGATCGAATTCACACTGGGATCATCCTTTGTTCAAAGTACAGTTAAAGTTATTACGTTCTTAATGCTATTGGCAATTGAATGTGCATTCGGCCCAAGGTGCTTGAGTATTAGGAACTTCAGTCAAGGTGAGATATTTCCATTGACCCAATTGATACAGAAACTTTGTTTAGACTTAGTGACCGCCAACGAAATTCCAATTAACCAATGAACAGAGATAGATGATTGACTTACATTCAGGATGAATTTTTCATGTGTACTCAACTCTACCCCCGTCTGATAAATCTGGCTTAAATCTGATTAAGTTCAAACTTTGAGTTGATAATCAGATGCCTCCATCAGCAGAATTTCTTCCTTTGTATCAAAACAGGGGTTTAAGTATGATATTTTCCTTCGGAAGCTGCCATCAGGTTTTAAGACCTAGATACAATTGATCCACCCAAAACTTAGAATCGACGTAGCTTTTCATGATTAGTTCATATCCAACATATGCATGAGCAACAGAAGTTGCAAATATTTTGGCAATGAATTCTGTATTTGGGGTCGGTATGGTAAAAGCATCCCAATATCTTCCAAAAGTCTCCTTGCCTCTCATTTAACTGAGACGAAGAAAAATTGATGGATCTAGATCTTAGAATCGACGTTGCTTTTCATGATTAGTTCATATACAACATATGCATGAGCAACAGAAGTTGCAAATATTTTGGCAATGAATTCTGTATTTGGGGTGGGTATGGTAAAAGCATCCCAATATCTTCCAAAAGTCTCCTTGCCTCTCACTTAATTGAGACGAAGAAAAATTGATGGATCTAGATCTTAGAATCGACGTTGCTTTTCATGATTAGTTCATATACAACATATGCATGAGTAACAGAAGTTGCAAATATTTTGGCAATGAATTCTCTATTTGGGATGGGTATGGTAAAAGCATTCCAATATCTTCCAAAGTCTCCTTGCCTCTCATTTAACTGAGACGAAGAAAAATTGATGGATCTAGATCTTAGAATCGACGTTGCTTTTCATGATTAGTTCATATACAACATATGCATGAGTAACAGAAGTTGCAAATATTTTGGCAATGAATTCTGTATTTGGGGTGGGTATGGTAAAAGCATCCCAATATCTTCCAAAAGTCTCCTTGCCTCTCATTTAACTGAGACGAAGAAAAATTGATGGATCTAGATCTTAGAATCGACGTAGCTTTTCATGATTAGTTCATATCCAACATATGCATGAGCAACAGAAGTTGCAAATATTTTGGCAATGAATTCTGTATTTGGGGTGGGTATGGTAAAAGCATCCCAATATCTTCCAAAAGTCTCCTTGCCTCTCATTTAACAGAGACGAAAAAAATTGATGGATCTAGATCTTAGAATCGACGCAGCTTTTCTTGATTAGTTCATATCCAACATTTGCATAAGCAACAGAAGTTGCAAATATTTTGGCAATGAATTCTGTATTTGGGGTGGGTATGGTAAAAGCATCCCAATATCTTCCAAAAGTCTCCTTGCCTCTCATTTAACTGAGAAGCAGAAAAATTGATGGATGCTTCTTTCTCAAATAACTGGTAACTGGTGAGAAGTCCAGATCTCTTTGTTGATACTAAAATACAAACCAAAGGCTAGTATTAACCCATCAGCACTATTATCTTCTACTAAGCACTCTCTAGAGCTTGCATCACTGGTAGCAAAGATGTTTGGTGTCAGGAACTTGTTTGAAATTTGATGTGACGTGCTCAGAGTTAAAGAACTATTCTACTTACGTTGTGCATTAACATCAAATAACATAATTAATTTCATAGGCTGTTCCCGAAAGCTTTGTTAAATTGGAGAATGTCATCCTTAGGATAAAGTGATTAAGAAGCAAACCACAATGAGCCTTCATCAATTTGAGGTGATACATCTGCGTTGTCAAAAAGATATGAAAATGGTGGAAAAAGAGCTGGTTACCATCGCTTGCAAAGTATCACGAATTTTGTGTTAATCCAAATCATAATAAACTAAACCTTGATTCAATTTCTTCTGAATTGGATAACTGAAATGTTGCTGGATATTTCTGGATTACAAAATTTTTGTAAGTATTGCTCCTTGATGAATATAAATATTTTTCCATAGAAAAACGACTAACGACTAAAATTAAACATCTAGTTTACAAAAATTTTAACCATACACCTATCCAACTGTATTTTTTTGCTTTACTCCATAAATCCTAGTTCAAGTCGTATTCGTTAGAAAAGAAAATCTAGCAAATAAAACTTAAACAAAAATTCATAGTTAAATGAGTTTGAGAGTACTGTGAAGTGAGTTTTACCTATCAGTCGTTATCCTAGGAAGGGATGTATCCATTCAGAAAAGGTATATATCCACTAAAGTACATATTCTTTTAGAATCAAGTTACCAAAATTGAGGAAAACCAGAAAGTTCTTTCTCTAGCAAATAAAACTTAGAAGAAACTCCACAGTTAAATGAGAATGGAAGTAGTGTGGAGCAGTGGCGGCTGGTGCTAATAAAATTTGGGGGTTGCAAAGAGACATTTGCAAAAATGTGCCGAAACTGGAAATTTTAAATTAAGCTGGAGGAATTAAAAGATATTTGGGATTTTAAATTGATATATGTTATACATACAGGGTGTTATAAAAGTCCGGGCCGCTACTTCAGGAGCATATTCTACACATTAAAATATGAAAAATGTTGAAATACATTTTTTTCTTTAAATTGCCTCCTAACGGAGATATGACCATTTAAAGATGGCGCCCCTAAAGAGGTTTTTTTACTACAAAAAGTTAACGGTTAGTAGCAAAGTCATGAAATTGAGCAAGCAGTTAAAGAATTGGATTAGGCATATTCTCATGTAACATATTTTTTAAATAAGCAGTAGCGTGGTGTGTAGGGGGTTGCCCGCGATTATTTTTTGCCGTAACTTTTTTGTATTGCAATATTTCGACACAAAAGTGCCATAATCGTAAAAAGCAACATTTTTTATACAAAAAAGGTACTCCTTCTCAAAGTCGCTAAAAGTAACCGTTTCCGAGAAAAAGGCGTTTAAATAATCCTATCCCGTCTTCGAAATTCTAACTAATTTGTATAAAAAAAAATAAGTTGGTCATGCAAACTGATCGTAAAGAAAACAATTGTACTTGACAATATCTGCCAGAGATTGACGTTGTGTCACTGATAAAATTTGGTCGTAAGCTGTAAACTTTAGCAGTTTTTGTTGTCAATAGTAAGTGTAGTAGTTTTTTAACTTTTCATTATTTTGATAAAATGGACTATTCAAATCAAGAAATGGCCGATATGCATTTAATGTACGGGCTTGCAAATTGTAATCGTGCTGAAGCAAGACGGCTTTATGCTGAACGTTTTCCTAATAGACACCTACCAGGAGAAAAATTGTTCCAGAAAATTCATGCTCGTTTATGTGAAACAGGAAATTTTGTTTTCAAAGGCGAACGTGTTGGAAGGCCAAACGCAGAAGTTGCTAATTTAGAGGAGCGTGTGCTTCAGCGAGTTGAAGAAGATCCATGTGTCAGCACTAGACAACTTGCTTTAGCCGAAGGAGTAAATCACGTAACTATCTGGCGAATTTTGAAATTTTACCAATTTTACCCCTATCATTTTCAAAGAGTGCAAGGGTTACTTGCTGCTGATTATCCTCCAAGAATAGAATTTTGCAACTGGCTATTGCATAAGATCGCTAAAAATGAGAACTTTCCATCGCTCATATTATTTACGGAGGAAGCGGGTTTTACCAGAAACGGGATACTTAACTTTCACAACATGCGTCAGTGGCAAGTTGAAAATCCCAATGCAGTTATTCAGTCGAGACATCAGCAACATTTTTCACTTAACATTTGGGGAGGAATAATAGGGGACTCTATAATTGGACCGTTTTTTTTTACCTCATAGGTTAACAGGAGCATCATATAGACATTTTTTGCAAACAGAGTTACCCGTGTTACTTGAAAATGTTCCACTCATAACAAGACAGCGAATGTGGATAATGCACGATGGGGCACCTGCCCATTTTAGTGCAGTTGCTAGGGAATTTTTGAATAACAACTATCATCAACGATGGATAGGTCGAGGAGGTCCGATACCATGGCCAGCTAGGTCTCCTGACCTCAACCCACTCGATTTCTACTTAGGGGACATCTAAAGCAGATCGTCTACTCCACACCAGTTGACAATATCAATGATCTTCGTGAACGAATTGAAAATGGGTTCAACCAGATTCACAATACACCAGGCATTTGCGAAAGAGTAAAGAGTTCCCTTAGAAGACGAGCCGAGCAATGTATTGCTGCAGGGTGCAGTAATTTCGAACACTTGCTTTGATTTTTTTTTTCTTAATTTTGTACTATTTTTATATCAATGCAGTTAGTAGTGGATAAATTAGAAATTTGCAAAACGAATTCTAATAAATGCAACAATTTTGTTTAAACGCTTTTTTCTCGGAAACGGTTACTTTTAGCGACTTTAAGAAAGAGTACCTTTTTTGTATAAAAAATGTTGCTTTTTACGATTATGGCACTTTTGTGTCGAAATATTGCAATACAAAAAAGTTACGGCAAAAAATAATCGCAGGCAACCCCCTACACACCACGCTACTGCTTATTTAAAAAATATGTTACATGAGAATATGCCTAATCCAATTCTTTAACTGCTTGCCCAATTTCATGACTTTGCTACTAACCGTTAACTTTTTGTAGTAAAAAAACCACTTTAGGGGCGCCATCTTTAAATGGTCATATCTCCGTTAGGAGGCAATTTAAAGAAAAAAATGTATTTCAACATTTTTCATATTTTAATGTGTAGAATATGCTCCTGAAGTAGCGGCCCGGACTTTTGTAACATCCTGTATATAGTATATTGTTAAAATTCACCTTTTTTTATATTCGCAAAAAACAGCAAGGAAAAGAAGAGGAAGTCCATACGACGGACGATCTTTGGCAGCTCCAAATTTATCAATAACTTTTTACTGAAGTCGAGTATTCCTTGAATTAAGTCCTTTTCTTCATCGTTAATGTGGACAATCTTTCTTGGCATAATGTATTTTTTTTAAAAGTATTCTTTCCAGACTGGAGAAGCACCACTTTGCTTCGGCAGAAGCCATTGGGATAGTTATCAGGATTTTTAAAAGATTTAGAGTTTCACTAAGCTCACTGTTTTCTGAAATAATGTTATAGAGTACAAATAAACCAAAAGCCGATTAAAACTTTTCTGTTTCGTAAATTACAGATAATTCAGTTCAGTTTGTAAATTAAAAAATTGATAAACCTTAGAGGTTTCTTTAAAATTCTTTTCGGGAAAAGTGATTCTATGTTGGTTAAACTTTTCAGAAAAAAATAAGATTGCTGCAATTAAATGGCCAGTGAAGCTGAATCATTCTTTAGCTTAACAGATAACAATGTCAGGTACTTCTTTAGTTTCGCGAACTATTTCTGTTAAAACTTCGCTTTTTACGAAACACGGTCTGCACAATATTTAAGTATGGAATAGGTCATCCACGTCGCTTAATTTCCAGTTTTTTCGACATAGATCGGTTACAGAGTGGCTGTGCAATTAAACTTTGCACTGAATTCATTTTTATTTGTGTTTCAAGACTCGTAACATTGACAGTGGCGGCTCGCGTATATGCACTGAGGAACTGCTGCACCCCCAATTCAGCTTTCGAGTTTTTTCTCAAAATGTTGGTCTTTTTTGACAACTTTTCCTTAACACTTTTTTATAGAAATTTCAAATTTTCTCTGATTTCTTTTATAGAAATTTCATCTTTCTTTCTAAAATCTATTTTATTTCTAATGTTGATGAAAAACGCATTTTCAAATATTAATTATTCTAAATCTTTTAATAAAGAAATTAATATTTCGAGAAAGAATTGAAATTTTGAAAAAAAAAGGTTAAATTTTTCTAAAAGTGTCAAAATGTTGAGAAACTAATGAAAATTTCAAGAAACAATCTAAATTCAACTCTTCTCGTATTTTGTTATTTCTGTGAAAAAAATAATACCAAATCTTCCCGTTTTTACCTGATTTTGCAATTTCTACTATATTGTAGAATAATTTTTATTTTTTTCTAATATTTTGATTTTTTTTGTTGGGAAAGTTTTTATTTAGCTAAATATATTATATCAATAAATTTTCTCGAAATTACTTTTCCAGCAAATTTTGTTCTTAAAATTTTTCTGCAAATTTCAACTTCTAATTTTTTATGTTCCTCTAATTTGCTTTAAAAATGTTAGGTTTTCCACGGCATTTTGACATTTTAAAGTTTATTTTATAATTTTGACTAACAACTTTTAGAAAAAAATCCCGACATTTCTGTAAAAATGTCAAAGTTTTAGAAAGAAACAGAAAAATGTTAGGAAAATGTTCCACTACTTCCGCATTTTGATATTTTTCTTTAAAAAAACTAATAACCGATGGATTATTTTCCTAAAATTTCGACTTTTTTGTACAGATATTTTAAATTTTTTCTCGAAATTTTGATTTCTTTCTACGAAAATTGGAATCTTTTAAAATTTTGACCTATTTCAGAATTTTGACTTCATTCGAAAATTTCCACTTTTGTTAAGAATTTCGTCCGTATGTTCCTAGAAATTTTGATATTTTGTGAGAATTTCGGCACTTCTGACATTTTCGATTTAATTGCAAAATGTCAACCTCAAAAACTTCCGCATTTTACAATTTATTTTTTGAAATTTGACCGTTTTTCAAATATTTGATTTGTTCTCCCAATTTTAACTTTTTTTGACAATTTAGTCATTCACAAAAATATTACTGTTTTGAAAACCTACGGCTTTATTAATTATTTACTTTTTGTGAAAGTTTAAACTTTTTTTAAGTGTTGAATCTTTTAAAATTTTGACCTTTTTGAAAGTTTGGATATTTTTTCCGGTTAATTTAAACTAGTCTGATGTGGCATTTTTTCCAAATTTTGGAAAATTTCGATTTACCAAAATTTGGAAAATTTCGATTTTCCAAAAATTGGAAAATTTAGATTTTCCAACATATGGAAAATTTTGATTTTTGATGATTTTCATTTTTATTAAAAATTCTAGTTATTTTTTATATTTTCGATATTTTCTCGTCCTGATTTAAAAATTAAGACCCTTTTTAAAAATTTCGATTTTTTAAAAATATTTTACAGTTTTTTCAGAATGTTAACCATCGAAATTTTCAATTTTTTTTGAAAATTTCGAAATTTCAAAATTTTGTTTTGTTGAGTCAAAATTATTTTCCAAATTAATATTCAATAATGCCGTTTGTCGTTCGCTTAGGACTTAAAAATAAGACGCATTTTTAAGTTCTAAGGGGACGAAAATAAGTTTCGAACTTTTTTTTCAGGGTTTCGAAAATTTGGCCTTTTTAAATGTTGCCTTGTTCGGACAAAATTGTTTTTCAAAACCCAATTTTTGGCTTGTAAAAGAAAATATTAAATTTTAATGTTCAGTTAAATATCCTTTTTCATCCTGCTTGGGGTTAACATTTTTAAAATCGCTTAAGTACTTGTTTAGTGATTGCTTTCATGTATTCTTTATATAGAAATTTTAACAAAAAATATTCAGAAAAAACCATGAAGTTTCTCCAAAAATGTCAACATTTTGGGAAAAAACGAAGAAATTAAAAAGTTATTTTCAATGTTGACAAAAATATTGAATTTTGACAAAAATATTGAATTTTTAGAAAAATATTGAATTTCCAGAAAAATTTAGAATTTTAAGAAAAATACTGAATTTAAAAAAAAATGAACCTTCTAAATTTCAACTTTTTGCGATTTGATATTTCGCTAAAAAAAACTTACCACTATTATAGAATCGAAGAAAATTCTGAATAGAAATTTCCAATTTTTCTATAACTGTTATTTTTATTTGTTAAATTTATTCCTGGAATTGTCAAGTCCGTCAAATTCCGTTAAAAAATAGATTAAAATTTAAAGATTAAGCTCAAAATTTGGAGAAAAAGCAGACAACATTTCCAGAAAAAAATTGAAATTTGTTATTTTTACATAAAATTTTTGAAAAAATAGCAATGTATGAATCAATGAAAAAAAAACCATTTTTAAAAATAAATTAATTGTCAAAAATATTTTCAAAATTTCGACTTTTAAAGTAGGAATTATTGAAATTTTCAAAAATGAGTTAACATTTCCAGAGAAATCAAAATTTCGAAATAAAAAATAGTCAAAATCTTTAAAAACATTAATTGACAATTTAATGTTCTAATTTAAATTCTTTCTAGTAATTTTGAAGTAACCAGAGAAGCTTCAAAGATCAAATATTTCAGCTTGAAGTCGATCCTTTGTAATTAAAATTCACATTTTTGGAATTTATTTGTAATTGAACTGCAATCGAAATTTGTTTCAAAACTTTAAAAATAGAAATTTTTCTATTTCTTTAATTTTGAGTTTTAATTCGACATTTTTCTTAAAAAGTTTATATTTAAAAAGAAAAAATATCGTTTTAAAAAATATATATATCAAGCTCAGGAAACTTTCTAAAAAACCAGACAAAATTCATTATTTAATCACAAAATTCCAATTTTTTTCTCGAAATTTTGCATTTTCGAATTTTTCTAAAGTTGAGATTTCTATTGGAGGTTCATTGGGAAGCAACAGAGGTGGTTTATGTTATTAATTTTTTGAACTCATTTGCTTTTACACAATTTTAACACAAACGCCGTCGCAGCACCCCCTCTAGTTTTAGCTACTATCCGCCACTGCAGATTATATTAGCGAATCAATATTTGGTTTGCACCCACAAGTACAACCTAATGCTTGCTTATGGACAAGTATTTTAAGCGAACAAAATATGAGTTAAGGCGCAGGTGCATATGTGTAAAGCAAAGTTTGCAGTCTAGCTTGCAAACTTTGCAAACCATGGACTCGATAATGTCGTCAAACCCTTACGAATCGGCGGAATCCGCTATAGTCAGCAGTATGTTTGGTAACCATAAATCTGTTATCAATAAATAAAATAAACAACATAAAGAACAATTTACTTTCTTTTTTATCCCAGCGTCTTTTTGGAGGTTGCGCAAACCTGCAAACCTTAGCACTGGCCGCCACTGGCGTGGAGTCAGTTTTACTCATCAGTCGTTATCCTAGAAAGAATATATCCATTCACAAAATGTATCTATCCACTAAAGTACATATCCTTTCAGAATTCAAGTTACCAAAATCGAGGAGAACCAGAAACTTCTTTCACAATGTAGGTTAAGCACCCAAAGATATCAAAAATATGGTACTGGTGCTCTAGCTTTGATCATCATGTTTTTGCAGAATGTTTGGGAATCATTTTTATTGGTTTTTGAAACCCATCTTATCCTCTGAAGTTCACCAGCTGAAGCAATTCAAAAAACTGGAAATATTTTGAAAAATATATACTTTAGTAACCAGGTCTCAGTAGCTTTATTTGCTTCCATATTCACTTCAAGACTTAGCTTTAATTGATTTCCAAGATCCAGCTTTAATTGATCTTCAAATCCAGCTTTAATTGATCTTCAAATCCAGCTTTAATTGATCTTCAAGATCCTTATCCAATGAAATCCAGGAGGCTGGAAATATTTTGAAAACTATAAATCGTGAAAACTGCTTTACAGTATTACACCTAGGTTACGTAGGATGCAACTAAAGAGACAAAGGTCACTACTCGTGAGGTAATTTTATGTATTATGGTTTTCATAGTAGTTGGCATCCTTTTATTTCAAGCACCCTCGGCGTGACATACGTTAAGGTATGGTAAATTTAATAAATAATGTTAATTAAATGTTCTTTAATGAAACAGTCGAACGTGCTGCAATTAAACCAGTTGTGTCCTCCTTTGACCTAATCAGTGTGATACGGACGCTGTAAACATTCTCTACTTATGGTGACAAGTCAGTCACATAAATACTCAAGAAATCTGAATCCTATTGAGTGATTTGTTCACTTTTCAACACATCTTACGCTCAGTGGTGTATTGTATGTTTCCAAAAAACGACTCTTCTTACAAAAATTGAAATACAGAACTTGTCCCCTGAAACCAAGAAAGATTAAAAAAACACAATAAAGGTTGCTCTAACGCATTTCGATAGCCAAGCTGTCATCTTCGGAAAGAAACTAGTTTCTTTCTTTGTTGTGTTTTTTTTTAATCTTTCTTGGTTTCAGGGGACAAGTTCTGTATTTCAATTTTTGAAGATAACCAAGGACCGGTCCGTTCCATCAAAAAAAATCTTCTTACAAAGTTCGAAATATTTCGTCCCTTCACCTCATCAATAGTTTAACAATTTCGTAGCGTAATTATTTCCATTCTCCTATACAGACTTTACTGTACACAATGTAATAAATTTTTACGATTTTCCACGCTTCGTCCCCTAGTGACAAATCAAGGAAGTGTTCCGTACGCCACCGTCAATGTTTCGACCGTCGTTGTTCCCGGGCGCCCGATCTGAAGACCTTTTAATTTAAAAATAACACAAAAAATATAACCCTTGTGTTGTCGGCTACCTGCTCGGCACAATAGTCTAAATTATTGGGTAATCCTTTTTCTGGTAGCAATCGTAACGAAACGAATTAAATTAGTGCAAACATTTCCCAGCCTCTGAACGCAGTTGCCCCACATCTCAGTACGATCTGAATCGTCCTGGATGGGTATTAAATCGAAGGTGGCTTTGAACAAATATCTCGCAGCTTGACAGGATGACGTGCTGGGCTGTTTTCGCCGTACCTGACTTTTGAATCAATTGTGTTCGATTGTGTAGGTTACATTATTGCCGATCAATAGGAGTGGGTTTTTTTTTCAAATTTAAATCATTTCACATGGAGTTGTTTCAGCCATGGGGACCCGCGTTCGTATCCCCTCGATATGAATCCATTTGAAAATCGCGCTCATTTAAATGAGACTTCATCAATAGCTTCGTTATGCATATCTACTTCAAATTAGTAACCACGAGTATCTGAAGGATCTCTTGGGAATCATTGGTATGTTCTAAGTTCCTTCAAGTTCAATGAATGCAAGAATTTGAAGTGGAGTAATATACAGACCTCCGCAATCTCTCAAACAATGTAAACTGAAGACGAAAACCCAATGGAACATCAATTGGGTTTCGATTTAAGCAATTCAATGTCAACAATGCTGATTCTTAGTTCTCTCTTCTGCTAGCTGCTTTTTTCTAGAATATATCGAAAATAAGAAGAAACTTGTTCCTGTGTTTACTTAATTTTCAAAATATCTGAGTTCAGTGGATCCTCAGTAAGCATCACAACTACGAAAACGTAAATACCTAAACTTCTGGAGAAGTGATGTCAATGAATCCAAAAATCTTGAAACATCAAAGGTATTATTTAGGAGATGGAAGAGTTAAAGGTAGAAGCAAAAGATGACAACCTCTGGATTTAGTGGAATCTTTATCAAATCTTTAGAAGTTTACCAAGAAATTAAAAAAAAAACACTACTTCTGGATGAACTCAACTCAAAAATTCTGAACTTTCAAAGATACAAAAAATCCTTGATTCAATATCATCATAAGCTCTCCAGAAGTAGGTAAAAACACAAAGAAATTTTGACGAAGAGAACTTTTGGAGAAGTTATGCTGAATCAACACTTATAGTAATTCCAAACAGCCAAAATACTTGATGCTTCAAAGTTTAACAAACAAACAATGAAAAATCTTTGATTAAGTGAATTTACTACTAGATATCTAGAAGTAAGTTAAAAGACCTACAGTTTCGAAGGCAGAAGCGGGAGGTGAAAAATTCTAGATCTAGTGGATTTTGCATCAAATCTTCAGAAGTAAACCAAGAAGTCTTTGGAAACACAACTTCTGAAAAAGCAATGAATTGAAGCCAAAGATCTTGAAGCTTCAAACGATGTAAGCAAGAGACGAAAACCTAATAGATCGTCATGAGATTTCAAGAAACACTTTAAGAATCTTAAAGAACACAATTTCTGGGGACGTAGTGATACATCTATTAAGCTTAGAAGTGTTGCAGCTTCAAAGAGAGTAAACAAGAGATAGAAGATTCTCGATTAAATATATTCATCATCAAATTTGCACAAGTAAGTTAAAAGGCTTAACAAGCTTAACCAAGCAGTCTTAAGGAATACAACCTTTAAAGAAGCAATGAACTGGACCCAAAGGTCTTAAAGCTTGAAACGATGTAAGTAAGGGATGAAAACCCAATGGATTATCATCAGATTTACAGAAATACTTTAAGAACCTTGAAGAACAGAATTTCTAGGGACGTAATGATGATGTATTAAGCTCAGTTTCGAAAGCATAAGCGGGAGATGAAAAATTCTGGATTTAGTGGATTTTGCATTCAATCTTCAGAAGTGAACCAAGCAGTCTTAAGGAATACAACCTTTAAAGAAGCAATGAACTGGACCCAAAGGTCTTAAAACTTGAAACGATGTAAGTAAGGGATGAAAACCCAATGGATTATCATAAGATTTACAGAAATACTTTAAGAATCTTGAAGAACAGAATTTCTGGGGACGTAATGATGATGTATTAAGCTCAGTTTCGAAAGCATAGGCGGGAGATAAAAAATTCTGGATTTAGTGGATTTTGCATTCAATCTTCAAAAGTGAACCAAGCAGTCTTAAGGAATACAACCTTTAAAGAAGCAATGAACTGGACCCAAAGGTATTAAAGCTTGAAACGATGTAAGTGAGGGATGAAAACCCAATGGATCATCATAAGATTTACAGAAATACTTTAAGAATCTTGAAGAAGAGAATTTCTTGGGACGTAATGATGATGTATTAAGCTCAGTTTCGAAAGCATAAGCGGGAGATGAAAAATTCTGGATTTAGTGGATTTTGCATTCAATCTTCAGAAGCGAATCAAGCAGTCTTAAGGAATACAACCTTTAAAGAAGCAATGAAATGGACCCAAAGGCCTTAAAGCTTGAAACGAGGTAAGTAAGGGATGAAAATCCAATGGATCATCATGAGATTTCCAGAAATACTTTAAGAATCTTGAAGAAGAGAATTTCTGGGGACGTAATGATGATGTATTAAGCCCAGTTTTGAAGGCATAAGCAAGAGATGAAAAATTTTGGATTTAGTGGATTTTGCATCAAATCTTTAGAAGTGAACCAAAAAGTCTTGAGGAACCCATCTTCTGAAAAAGCAATAAACTGAACTCAAAGATCTTGAAGCTTCAAATGATGTAAACAAGAGACGAAAAACTAATAGATCACCATGAGATTTTCAGAAATACTTTGAGAATCTTAAAGAACACAATTTCTGGGGACGTAATGATAAATCTATTAAGCCCAGAAGTATTGCAGCTTCAAAGAGTGTAAACAAGAGATAAAGGATTCTTGATTTCATACATTCATCATCAAATCTTCACAAGTAAATTTAAGGCTTACAATTTCGAAGGCAGAAGAAGGAGATCAAAAATTCTGAATTTAGTAGATTTTTTTAACAATTCAGAAGCCAATCAAGGAGTCTTAAATATTACAACTTTTTGAGAAGCAATGAAGTGAACCCAAAGACCTTGAAACTTCAAACAGTGTAAACACGAGGCAAAAATCCAAAGAATTCATCATTAGATTTTTAGAAATACGTTAAAAATCTTGAAGAACACAATTTTTAGGGAAGTAATGTTTTTAGGGAAGTATACTTATTGTTAGCTCAGAATTCTTGCAGATTCAAAGGGAGTAAACAAGAGATAACAGATTTTTGACCCAATAGATTCATCATCAAATCACCAAAAGTTAAAAGGCTTACAGTTTCTAAGGCAAAGGCAAAAGATGAAAAATTTTAGATTTAGTGGATTGTTCATCAACTATCCAGAAGTGAACCTACAAATTTTAAATAAAACAACTGAATAAGGAAGAAACTTAGACTAGGAATCTTGAAATTTTAAGGGAACAAACAAGAGATAAAAAATTTTAGATTTAATGGATCATTAGATCTCCACAAATAAGTTAAAATATTTGCAGTGTAGACAAAAAAGTAGGAGATACAAAATACTGGTGAATCGAGTCGATTCTTCATCATCTACGCAAATGTAAGCCAAGAACTCTTGAAGAACACAACTTCTGGAGAAATGATGAACTGAACAAAAAATCTTAGAAGTTTTAAAGAGGGTAAACAAGAGATAAAAAATTCCCAATGCAACCGTTCGTCAGTTCTTCAAAAGTAATTTTAAAGACCTACAGTTTTGAAAGTAGCGGCAAGAGATTAAAAGTTCTGGATTCAGAAACTTCTTTACGAAATCTCCAGAAATAAACCCAGAAATCTTGAGAAGCATAACTTATGGAAAGATAATAAGTGATCCAAAAAATCTGGAGGTTTCAACAGGAAACGAAAAATTTTAGTTTCCATGGATCTTCAGTGGTTAGAAAGCTCATAAATCGACTTCTGGAGAAGTGATGATAAAGTCACTAGTAGCAAAAATCTTGAAGCTTCAAAAGAATAAAAAAGTGGTGGAAAAGGTTCAGTTTCAATAGATTCTTCATCTTATCTTCGGTAGTAACTTAGAAGATCTACAGAGTCGAAGAAGTAGTGGATGCATAGTTTTGAATTTAGTGCACTTTTTAACAAATCTTCAGAAGTGGACTCGAAAATATTGAAGGACACAACTTTTGGAGAAATGACAAACTAAACCCAAAATTCCTAATGTTTTAAGGAGAGTAAACAAGAGATAAAAAATCCTCTATTTAATGGATTCATCATCAGATCTCCAGAATTAATTAAAACATTTACTGTTTCGAAAGCGGAAGCAAGAGATAAAACATTCTCTTTTTGTAGATTCTTCATTAAATCTGCAAAAGTAAACCAAAAATCTTGAATATCTGAAGAAGTGATAAACTGAACCCAAAAATCCTAAAGCTTCAAAGGTACTAAACAAAAGGTCATAAGTTGTCGATTCAGTGGATTATCAATCTTCAGAAAGTAAAAGACACATAAACCTTGAAGAATACAACACTCGCACGGATAAGTAATTGGGTATCCACTAACTCTAATTAACTTAAATCTTTAAAGGAAGCAAACAAGAGATGAACAATGCTTGATTCTTTGAATTCATCATCGATCTTCAGAAGTCAATTAAAAGATCTTCAGTTTCGAAGGCAAAAGCATGAGATGCACAATTCTGGATTTGGTGGATTCCTCATCAAATCTCCAGAAGTGACTTCAGAAATCTTGAGGAACACAACTTCTGGAGAAGTGATAATGAATTCAATAGGCCCAAAACCTTGAAGCTCCAAAGGGAATAAAAGAGTGGTGAAAAAGATTCATTTTCAATGGATTCTTCATCTGACCTTCAGTAGTAAGTTATAATATCTAACGCGTCGAAGAAGCAGTGGATACAAAATTTTTGGATTTACTGCATTTCTTAACAAATCTCCAGAAGTTAAATCAAAAATATTGAAGGACACGACCTTTAGAGAAGTGATGAACTAAACCCAAAATTCTTACTGTTCTAAGGAGAGTAAGCAAAAGCTGAAAAATCCTCTATTTAATGGATTCATCATCAGATCTCCAGAATTAATTAAAACATTTACTGTTTCGAAAGTGAAAGCAAGAGATAAAACATTCTGGTTTTGGTAGATTTTTCATCAAATCTCTAGAAGAGAACTAAAAAATTTGAATATCTGAAGAAATGATAAACTGAAATCAAAAATCCTAAAGCTTCAAAGGAAGTAATCAAAAGGTAAGAAATCGTCGACTTAATGATTAATCAATCTTTAGAAAATAAAAATCCCATAAATCTTGAAAAATACAACTTCTGGATGGATAAGTAATTTTGAATCCGCTGGCTTTAAATACCTTAAAGCTTCAAAGCGAGACAAGAGATGAAAAATACTTGATTAATTGAATTCATCATCGATCTCTAGAAGTCAATGAAAAGATCTTCAGTTTCGAAGGCAGAATCAGGAGATGAACAATTCTGGGTTTGGTGGCTTGTTCATCAAATCTCCAGAAGTTAATCCAGAAATCTTGAGGAACACAACTTCTGGAGAAGTGATTATGAATTCAATGACCCCAAAATCTTGAGACTCCAAAGGGAAAAAGTGATGAAAAAAGCCCCAGTTTTAATTGATTCTTCATCTGATCTTCAGTAGTAAGTTAAAAGATTTACAGAATCGAAAAAGTAGTGGATGCAAAATTTTGGATTTAGTGCATTCATGAACAAATCTCGAGAGATGAACTCAAACATTAAAGGACACAACCTTTGGAGAAATGATGAACTAAACTCAAAATTTTTAGAGTTCTAAAGGGAGTAAACAAAAGATGAAAAGCCTCTGATTTAATGGATTCATCATCAGATCTCTAGTAGTAAATAAAGGTATTCAGTTTCGAAAGTAGAAGCAAGAGATTAAAAATTCTACATCTAATGAATTTTTCATCAAATTACTAGAAGTGATGGGGCCAAGGAAGGCCGAAACTAGTGCATGGTTGCAGTTGGGCATATTTTCAATTTTGGACAAGTTTAACTGTTTAATTACAGAACATTTACTTGGTCATTTGTCAAAACTAGATAAAAGTAAGGTCACGCCGAGGACGTTTGTATCTGTGGATGTTGCGATGCAACCCGTAATACAAGCATTGCCTCATCTACGTGAACTTTGCAATTGCAATCTAATTTTCATTAGATTCTAATGAAATTAGATTTTAATTGCATCATAATAAACTTGTATATATTCGTATATCCAAGGTTTATTATCTCAGCAGAGAGGTGAACCCAAGAATCTTAAAGAAGATAATTTCTGGAAAAATAATAAACTGAAGCTTTAAAGATAGTAAACAAGGGGTAAAATATTGTAAATTTAATGGATTCATCATCAATCTCCAAAAGATAAAAGACATAGAAATACTAAAGAACACAACTTCTGAATGGATAAATGATGGTGAATCCACTGACCCTAAATATCTTGAAGTTTCAAAGAGATAAAAAATACCTGATTCTGCATCATCAGCTCTCCAAAAGTAAATTAAAAGATTTTCATTTTTAAAGGCAGAAATCCTGGAAGTTCTCAAATCAAGAGATCATCAGATCTTTAGAAGTAATTTTAAAGACTTATAAGTTTGGTGGAACGGACTGGTCCTTGGTTATCTTCAAAAATTGAATTACAGAACTTATCCCCTGAAACCAAGAAAGATTAAAAAACACAACAAACTTTGCTCTAACGCGTTTCGACAGCCAAGCTGTCATCTTCAGAGAGATACTATAGTTTTGAAACTAGCGGCAAGAGACCAAAAGTTCTGGATTTAGAAGATTATTTACGAAAGCTTCAAAAATAAATCCAGAAATCTTGAGGAGCACAACTTATGGAAAGATGATACATGATCCTAAAATTTTGAAGTTTTAACAGGAAACGAAAAATTCTTGATTTCATGGATTCGTAACGTCCTCAGCTTAACCAAGGGAAGTCGGTAACTCTAAAATATATATTTTTTCAGTTGCTTCAGAGGGTTTTAAATTTTCAGTAGGTAAATAAATGGAGTAACAAATATATGAAGAAGGTGCTGTTGAAGCTCCATCCTCGATTTGTTACAGCAGATTTAACGCCTTTAGATTAATTCAGTATCCAGCTGTCATCATCCAAGAGAGTTTGGAAAGCTGGAGAATGAAAATGTAAAAAATTATATCACTGTAGACTTATTTGTCCCCAATTTTGTTTAGAATTTAAATTACTCTTCACGAGAACTCTTCAGGAAAACATCCTGAAGAACATCTAGCACACAAATGAGGTCGTTGAAAATCTTTACATTCTTTCTGAAGGTAAAACATCTGTTGTGTTTTTTGAGTTTTTTTCTTGGTTTCAGGGAATTTGTATTTTAATTTTTACAACAAGTGAGGCAAGCAAGATATGTATCAGGAAGCTAAAAATGAGTTTCCAAAGCTCCACCTTTAAATTTGTCGTTGCAGCAAAATTGACATCGATATTTTTTCGTGATGTACCTAACGCAAGTCAAGCAAGTCAGAACGATGAAATCCTGGCTAATGTGAAATATTTAAATCACTTTAGATTCATTTTGCTTCCTTGCAGATATTCTCAAAAGACAAATTGCCAAAAATCAGAGAAATTAAAATGTTGAAAAGGCTTCCAAAAATGACTGTCATCAAAAATACTTCACAACCTGAAGACTGCAGGTGTCTTTTAAAATATAAATCAAACTATATATTATTTTGCATGTGGACGTCCAAGAGCATTTTCGAATTTTGGAGAATTTTTTATAACGAAACAATTGAAATACTGATAAACTACCAATTGACCAAAGTTTTTGCCCAAAATTAGTTTGATCAGGAACTCCATGAGACCATTTTCGAATTTTAGAGAATATTTCACGGAAAAACAATTACAATACTGATAAACCATCAAATACTCAACTTTGCTTTTACATGTTGACCTCCAAGAGCACATTTCTAAATTTAAGGGCACACTTTGGGACCAAAGAATTAAAATATTGATACCAAATGCCCAACGTTTTAGCCCAAAATTACTTTGATCAGGATCCTTTATGAGTTTTTGGAGATTTCATTGGAAAACCATTACTAGATATACCACCAAACAACAAGTAGAAAATGTGTTGTCTCAAAACGATTGAAATCCTGATGAACTCCATGAGATCCATGAGATCTAATCAAATCTAATCGTGAGATTGAATCATGAGATCTAATCATAAGATCTAATTTTAAGATTTAATTAGATCGAATCAAGAGATTTAATCATATCTAATCGTGAGATTTATTCATGAGATTTAATCAAATCTAATCATAAGATCTAATCTTGAGGTTTAATCAGATCTAATCATAAGATTTAATTATATTTAATCGTGAGATTTAATCAGATCTAATCGTGAGATTTAATCAGATTTAATCATGAGATCTAATCAGATCTAATCATAAGATCTTGCCTTCCGATTTAATCAAATCTAATCATGAGATGTAATCATATCTAATCGTGAGATTTAATCAGATATAATCATGAGATCTAATCAGATCCAATCATAAGATCTAATCTTGAGATTTAATCAGATCTAATCATGAGATTTAATCATATCTAATCGTGAGATTTAATTAGATTTAATCAGATTTAATCATGAGATCTATCAGATGGAAACAAAAGATCCAATCTTGGGATTTAATCAGAACTAATCATGAGATTTAATCATATCTAATCGTGAGATTTAATCAGTTTTAATCGTGAGATTTAATCAGATTTAACATGATGATGATGGAAGACTTTGAGCTCATGCACCTTAAATTTTTTTGAATCGCTTGAAAATGTTTCGATGAAAGGAAACAATGAAATTCTCGAGCAAACCACGATGACGTTGATGGTACTGAAAGAAGACAAATTTGAAGCTCTTGAAATCTTCAAATTCGTTGTCTTTCAGGTGGTGTCTAAAGAGAGCCTAACTGACTTGAAAGTGTTTCGCTGAAAAAAGTTAATGAAACTCTCGAGAGCTTTCAACAAAACATGATGATGAGGTATCGATTTGAATCTCAATGCAGATGATGTCGATGCTTTTTTTGCTAATCAATTAGGATTGGTGCCAGTTCTGTTGGCGAAATACGTATCGCGTAATTATTTGTTTAATTGCCGATGTAGTAAAGGGGTAAAACCTTCCATAGTCTTAATCATAAGTCACAGTGTTTAGTTCAGTACTCTAGTATTGTACCTGATGGATTGAATATGCTACAAATTTTAAGAACTGAGCAGACGCTTCGACCGAAGGTTTTGGTGGTCAAAATTTCAATGAAAAACGAAAGTCCATCAGTAATATTTTCTTTTTTCATTACAACTTCGTCTTCATTTGATACATTTTTCCAAGTTGCACCTCGCATTATATTCAGACACAATTGGTCCCACTTAATAATTATTTGGTGGTCAAAATGTCAATGAAAAACGAAAGTTTATCAGTAATATTTTCTTTTTCCACTATAATATCGTCTTCATGTGGTACATTTTTCCAAATTGTACCTTATCCATTGGTTATGCTAGAGACTCAGATGTTGCTGGTGGTCAAAATTTTGGCATAAAGCTTAAGTTCATCAGTAATATTTTCTTTTTCCACAATAATTTTGCCTTCATATGAAACATCTGGTGGTCAAAATTTCAATGAAAAACGAAAGTTCATCAGTAATATTTTCTTTTTCCACTATAATTTTGTCTTCCTGTGGAACATTTGGCTAAGCTGTATCTTATCGAATAGTTATGCTAGTTACCCTTAAAACTAACCAGATGCTTTTGATGGTCAAAATTTCAATGAAAAGTGAAAGTTCATCAGTAATATTTTCTTTTTTCACTACAACTTCGTCTTTATGTGATACATTTTTCTAAGCTGCACCTCGCATGATATTCAGACACAATTGGTCCCACTTAATAATTATTTGGTGGCCAAAATGTCAATGAAAAACGAAAGTTCATCAGTAATATTTTCTTTTTCCACTATAATATCGTCTTCATGTGGTACATTTTTCCAAATTGTACCTTATCCATTGGTTATGATAGAGACTCAGATGTTGCTGGTGGTCAAAATTTTGGCATAAAGCTTAAGTTCATCAGTAATATTTTCTTTTTCCACGATAATTTTGCCTTCATATGAAACATTTTTCTAAGCTCCATACGTATTCGGGTACAATCCACCCATCCTAATAATCGTTTGGTGGTAAAAATTTTATCGAAAAATGAAAGTTCATCAGTAATAGTTTCTTTTTCCACGATAACCTTGCCTTCATAAGTTACATTTTTCTAAGCTGTGCTCTACCAGACACAATCGATCCATCCTAGTAATCATCTGGTGGTCAAAATTTCAATGAAAAACGAAAGTTCATCAGTAATATTTTCTTTTTCCACTATAATTTTGTCTTCCTGTGGAACATTTGGCTAAACTGTATCTTATCGAATAGTTATGCTAGTTACCCTTAAAACTAACCAGATGCTTTTGATGGTCAAAATTTCAATGAAAAGTGAAAGTTCATCAGTAATATTTTCTTTTTCCACTACAACTTCGTCTTTATGTGATACATTTTTCTAAGCTGCACCTCGCATGATATTCAGACACAATTGGACCAACTTAATAATCATTTGGTGGTCAAAATGTCAATGAAAAACGAAAGTTTATCAGTAATATTTTCTTTTTCCATTACAACTTTGTCTTCATTTGATACATTTTTCCAAGTTGCACCTCGCATTATATTCAGACACAATTGGTCCCACTTAATAATTATTTGGTGGCCAAAATGTCAATGAAAAACGAAAGTTCATCAGTAATATTTTCTTTTTTCACTATAATATCGTCTTCATGTGGTACATTTTTCCAAATTGTACCTTATCCATTGGTTATGCTAGAGACTCAGATGTTGCTGGTGGTCAAAATTTTGGCATAAAGCTTAAGTTCATCAGTAATATTTTCTTTTTCCACGATAATTTTGCCTTCATATGAAACATTTTTCTAAGCTTTATACGTATTCGGGTACAATCCACCCATCCTAATAATCGTTTAGTAGTAAAAATTTCATCGAAAAATGAAAGTTCATCAGTAATAGTTTCTTTTTCCACGATAACCTTGTCTTCATAAGTAAGATTTTTCTAAGCTGTGCCCTACCAGACACAATCGATCCATCCTAGTAATCATCTGGTGGTCAAAATTTCAATGAAAAAAGAAAGTTCATCAGTAATATTTTCTTTTTCCACTATAATTTTGTCTTCCTGTGGAACATTTGGCTAAGCTGTATCTCATCGAATAGTTATACTAGTTACCCTTAAAACTAACCAGATGCTTTTGATGGTCAAAATTTCAATGAAAAGTGAAAGTTCATCAGTAATATTTTCTTTTTCCACTACAACTTCGTCTTTATGTGATACATTTTTCTAAGCTGCACCTCGTATGATATTCAGACACAATTGATCCAACTTAATAATCACTTGGTGGTCAAAATGTCAATGAAAAACGAAAGTTCATCAGTAATATTTTTTTTCCACTATAATTTTGCCTTCATATGGAACATTTTTCTAAGCTCCCTACGTATTCGGGTACAATCCACCCATCCCAATAATCGTTTGGTGGTAAAAATTTTATCGAAAAATGAAAGTTCATCAGTAATAGTTTCTTTTTCCACGATAACCTTGTCTTCATAAGTAACATTTTTTTCAGCTGTGGCCTACCAGTCACAATCGATCCATCCTAGTAATCATCTGGTGGTTAAAATTTCAATGAAAAACGAAAGTTCATCAATAATATATTCTTTTTCTACTATAATTTTGTCTTCCTGTGGAATATTTTGCTAAGCTGTATCTTATCGAATAGTTATGCTAGTTACCATTGATACTAACCAGATGCTTTTGGTGATCAAAATTTCAATGAAAAGTGAAAGTTCATCAGTAATATTTTCTTTTTCCGCTACAACTTTGTCTTCATGTGATACATTTTTCTAAACTACACCTCGCATGACATTCAGACAAAATCGGTTCAACTTAATAATCATTTGGTGGTCAAAATGTCAATAAAAAACGAAAGTTCATCAGTAATATTTTCTTTTTTTACTATAATATCGTCTTCATGTGGTACATTTTTCCAAACTGCACCTAATCCATTGGTTATGCTAGAGACTCAGATGTTGCTGGTGGTCAAAATTTTGACATAAAGCTCAAGTTCATTAGTAATATTTTCTTTTTCCACTATAATTTTGCCATCATATGGAACAATTTGGAGATCGTTTTCGAATTTTGGCAAAGATTTCGTAGGAAAAAACCTGCATTACTGATAAAAAGCTAACAGAATTTTTCATAATATATCTAACAGATTCTTTCAGAAGCTAGCTGATGGAGTCTGAAAGGATTCAAATATTCACACAAGCTCACCCACTCTAAAGCATTTCCCTTTCAAATTATGTTACGATAGTTCTGTTGATGGATCTTTCAGAATACAAATTGGTACTCAATGTGAACTATTTACATTTTATATTATGTATTCAAAGTATCTGAAAAATTGTATCTAAGGCATGTTACCCAAGTGTGTTATTTTCACGTGACTTGATATGTTCTTACACAATAAGATACTTGTGGCATAATATGGAAGTTGTAACAAAATTTTGAAATATTTAGTTAACACACAAAGGGGATATCCACCTCAATGCTCCAAATATTATCCAGTAAAAGTGTAACTTTGTTCAGACGTACCTACGTTGCTTTGTTGGAAAGAATCGGAAGTTCTATTATTCGAATATTATATGAGAAAATAGAAAATATTATCGCACATATGGATGAGCATTAATGTGGGGGAACACTTACGCTTTGGGTCACTATTGTACGATACGAATCCGGTCCGATACCTGAATCATGTAAATATTCGCTCCATTAATTTCGCCAAAGCAAAAATAAAATTTATAGGGTAGACCGAATCCTTATGCCTTCTGGGGGCAACAATTTGTGACTTGTGTACCCATTTATTTACCAAACGATGTAAAATTTAGTAAAATTGATAATCTCTTTTGAAATTTTCCTCAATTTTTTTAAGTTTCTTTATAAAGAATTTTGACTCAACACTATCATTTAAAATAGTAAAAATCAGAAGGTAATAGGTTTTCTAAAATCGAGGAAAGTTTCGTATTGAACAGACTGTATATGACAAAATTTTGGTGGAACGGACTGGCCCTTGGTTATCTTCAAAAATTGAAATAGAGATCTTGTCCTCTAAAACCAAGAAATATTAAAAAACATAACAAAAGTTGTTCTTAGAGCAACCCAAACCAAATAATGAATATTTATTGTAATGTTGACCCTCCAGGTTTTTGATTTAAGTTCTCTCATGCATACGTCTAACGCCGAAAGATATGAACCAAAAAGTAAAATAGAACAGTGAAATTGATTGAAAGTGGTAATATCGCGTCGTAAATAGTAACATGAATCTGATAATCTTGATAAATTTCATCGAAATGTCCATAATATCCTGTACACGGTTGGCAAACGAAAACAAAGAGGATGCAGAATTCCAGGAAACCCATTTTTAAGACTGAATACTCGAACATATACAACGAGCTGATGTACTGTTCGAAATAAGAAACACAAAAAGCGTGACACAAAAATTGAAGGTGCCAAATGCAATTTAGAGAATTATTTATTACCGCACCTTGCTTATTTCAACAATAAGAAGTCATAAAGAACCGAGGATATACATGACAGCAACTATAACCATTAGAGTCGTTATAAATGCCACCATTTACGGGTTTATCTGCACAAAGGCATAACAAAGGCAAGCAAATTTGTGATTTGCCGCGTCGAGCGCTTCACCATAAACGTCCGTACGTATTAAAGCTTTCGAGACGAACCACTTTTTAATATTATTCACGACGCTCGCACGTCCCTCACAAAGATAATAAATGCGTCAGTTATTTTTCGATTTTATTGTTCTGCTTTAATCACACGACAAAGGTGTGGACGTCCTAAAATTGTTGATTTACTGTAATCACCACCACGACGATACGAGAAGTATTCTTGAAAGCTGAACTAGTTTTCTTGTATCTCCTATCCGTTAGGTTTGAACAGTATCTCTCTGAAGATGACAGCTTGGCTGTCGAAACGCGTTAGAGCCACCTTTGTTGTGTTTTTAAATCTTTCTTGGTTTCAGGGGACAAGATTTGTATTTCAATTTTTGAAGACAACCAAGGACCAGTCCATTCCACCAAAATCATGAGTCAGTGTTTAATTTTTATCAGTTCGATCATATTACCAACAAAATTCATAGTTTCAGTGTTACTAAAAACACAGAACATATAATAGTGTCTCGCCTACATGGAGACTATCATTATGCGCTCTAGACTGTCGAGAATCGAGAAATCCACGCCAACCTACAAACGGTCCCACTCCATTCCACTAAAATCCCTCCAGTGATCTTCCCAATTTAGTATTTACTAGTACTTTGTAGGCAGGCGAAAGAAAATACTTCCAAGAAACACACACCAAAAAAAAAAGAGATTTAGATCTTGGGCACCAAAGATCGGTTTCGATTTTATTAGATTTCGTCAGTTTGGCATGCCTAACTCAAAGTCTGTTAAATGCTCCATCAAATATACATTTATCAGTGAATTTCGTCCTAGTGATTCCTAAGTAGAGCGCCACCTATTAGTCTGTGAAAGGAACTGCGAGATTGCTCCAATAAGCGTTGTGTAAATGAAATAGATAGCTAACTATCAGTAGTTGAATTGGTTGTCAGTGACGAAATCTAATAAGGTCAAAACATTTGGTTCCCAAACTTTCAATCTAATAAACGTTCCAATCTACTAAAGCAATAAAGTCTCAGATTTATCAGAGTCACCATAGGCGTAGCTAAAATAGGGAACCGGTGGGGCAGTTCAGGCAGTTAACCAAAAATTGAACTAGGGGACTTTTTCCAAGAATACTCTTTTCGTCTTTGAAATTCATCCAGTCTTTGGAATTCATCCAGTCTTTGGAAACATTTTTTCGAAATTTCAGCTTTTCTCTCAAATTTAGTATTTTTTTTATAATATTTGTCTTTTACCTTTGAAATTTTGCGAATATTCATAAAATTCAACAACTTTCATCAAACATGACTTTGTCAAAATTTCGAATTTTCATTTAAAGTTCGTTGTTTTTTTATTTGAAATTTCGCCATTTCTCGAAATTCGACTTTTTCTGAAAATTTCGACCATTTTAAATTCAGCAAATTTGTGTTTGTTTATTAAAATTTGCCTTTTTCTTGAAATCTGGTCGATATTTTGACGAAAAAGCATATTTTTTGGTTAACATTTTTATAAAAGGACAAAATGGATAAAAAAAACATTTTTTGTAAATTTCAAATTTCTTGATCCAAATTTTTGGAAATTTCAACTTGTTTGTCAAAATTTTGACGTATATTACAATATTGGACATTTTTTGACCCCACATTAGGGCGCCTGTCTTTATTTGATTCGAGCAGTCAAGAGAAAATAAACATTAAGGAGTTTCGATTTTTTTCTTAAAATTTCGATTTTTTTTTCTTAAATTTTGATTCTTTTTCCAGATTTCGATCAAATCTGACTATTTATGAGAAATTTCGAATTGTCACTAAGATTAAACGTGTTTTCTTAAAATTTAGATCATTTTCTCCTAATTTCGTCTTTTTCTCGTAGTTTTGACCATTTTTTTTAAATTTAGACTTTTTTTCTTAAAATTTCACTATTGGACATTTTCTGACGCCACTTTAAGGCAAGATAGGGTGCGCCTGTCTTTCTCTGATTCGAGTAATCAATACAAAATAAACATTAAGCAGTTTCGATTTTTTTTTTAAATTTCGATTTTTTCTTCTTAAAATTTGATTTTTTTTCCATATTTCGATCAAATCTGACTCTTTATGGGAAATTTCGAATTTTCACTAAGATTAAACGTGTTTTCTTAAAATTTAGATCATTTTCTCCTAATTTCGTCTTTTTCTCGTAGTTCAGACCATATTTTTTTTAAATTTAGACTTTTTTTCTTAAAATTTCACTATTGGACATTTTCTGACGCCACTTTAAGGCAAGATAGGGTGTGCCTGTCTTTCTCTGATTCGAGTAATCAATACAAAATAAACATTAAGAAGTTTCGATTTTTTTCTTAAAATTTCGATTTTTTCTTCTTAAAATTTGATTTTTTTTCCAGATTTCGATCAAATTTGACTCTTTATGGGAAATTTCGAATTTTCACTAAGATTAAACGTGTTTTCTTAAAATTTAGATCATTTTCCCCTAATTTCGTCTTTTTCTCGTAGTTTTGACCATATTTTTTTTAAATTTAGACTTTTTTTCTTAAAATTTCACTATTGGACACTTTCTGACGCCACTTTAAGGCAAGGTAGGATGCGCCTGTCTTTCTCTGTTTCGAGTAATCAATACAAAATAAACATTAAGAAGTTTCGATTTTTTTCTTAAAATTTCGATTTTTTCTTCTTAAACTTTGATTTTTTTTCCAGATTTCGATCAAATCTGACTCTTTATGGGAAATTTCGAATTTTCACTAAGATTAAACGTGTTTTCTTAAAATTTAGATCATTTTCTCCTAATTTCGTCTTTTTCTCGTAGTTTTGACCATTTTTTTTAAATTTAGACTTTTTTTCTTAAAATTTCACTATTGGACATTTTCTGACGCCACTTTAAGGCAAGATAGGGTGCGCCTGTCTTTCTCTGATTTGAGTAATCAATACAAAATAAATATTAAGAAGTTTAGATTTTTTTTTCTTAAAATTTCGATTTTTTTTCTTAAAATATGCTTTTATTTCCAGATTTTGATCAACTTTGACTTTTTCTGAGAAAATTCGGATTTTTACTATGTTTAAACGTTTTTTCTTAAAATTTAGATCATTTTTTCCCAATTTCGTCTCTTTCTCGTAGTTTCAGGCACGTAGCCAGGGGGTTCCAAGGGGTCCGGACCCACCCCGAAATGAATATTCCCCAAAAAATTTACGATGATACGAATTGAAATATCAGTAGAAAAACGGCTAATTGTATATTTAAGCATGTAAATAATTTTCGAAATTGCCAACTATTGAGCTTATGATAAGCAAAATAACCATGTAGACATTTTAATAAAAATTGGCAATGAGCTCAAGGCTTCCCAATACATGCCCCAACCCTTTAACAGTTTAATATTGACACTTAGCAGTACCTTCAGTAATTTCAATTTTTTATTACCTCAAATTTCGACTTTCTTGACATATGTATGCATGGAGTAGAATTTTCGAGAAAACAGTCGAATTTTCGAGAAAAAGTCGAATTTTCCAGAAAAAAAGTATAAGTTTGAGAAAAACTAAGTCGAAATTCCGAGAAAAAAGTCGAAATTTGGGAAAAAACTCGAAATTTCTAGAAAAATAGTCGACATTTTGAGTTTAAAGCCTAAATTTCGAGAAAAATGTCGAAATTTCAATATTAAGGTTAACATTTCGAGAAAAAAGTCGATATTTGAGAAAAAAGTCTAAAATTGAGAAAAAAAAAACGAAATTTCGAGAAAAAAGTCGAACTTTTCACATTAAGGCCGAAATTTCGACGAAAAAGTCGAAATTTGAAAATAACCTCGAAATTTCGACAAGAAGTCGAAATTTCGAAATATTTCGAGCAAAAATTCGAAATTTGAGAAAAACGTCGAAATTTCAAGAAAAAGTGGAAATTTCGAAATATTTTGAGCAATAAGACGAAATTTCGAGAAAAAAGTCGAAATTTCGATAAAAAAAGGTCGAAATTTTGAGTATAAAGTCGAAATTTTTGAGAGAAATGTCGAAATTTGGATATTAAGGCCAAAATTTCGAGAAAGAAGACGAAATTTAAGAAAAAGAAACGAAATTTCGAGAAAAAGAGCAAAATTTCGAGAAAAAATCAAATTTTGAGAAAAAAGTCAAAATTTCGAGAAAAAAGTCGAAATTTTGAAAAATAAAGTCGAAATTTCGAAATATTTCGAGCAAAAATTCGAAATTTGAGAAGAACGTCGAAATTTCGAGAAAAAGTGGAAATTTCGAAATATTTTGAGCAATAAGACGAAATTTGGAGAAAAAAGTCGAAATTTGCGAAAAAGTCGAAATTTCGATAAAAAAGGTCGAAATTTTGAGTATAAAGTCGAAATTTTGAGAGAAATGTCGAAATTTGGATATTAAGGCCAAAATTTCGAGAAAGAAGACGAAATTTGAGAAAAAGAAACGAAATTTCGAGAAAAAGGGCAAAATTTCGAGAAAAAAATCAAATTTTGAGAAAAAAGTCAAAATTTCGAGAAAAAAGTCGAAATTTTGAAAACTAAAGTCGAAATTTCGAAATATTTCGAGCAAAAATTCGAAATTTGAGAAAAACGTCGAAATTTCGAGAAAAAGTGGAAATTTCGAAATATTTTGAGCAAAAGACGAAATTTCGAGAAAAAAGTCGAAATTTGCAAAAAAAGTCGAAATTTCGATAAAAAAGGTCGAAATTTTGAAAAATTAAGTCGAAATTTCGAAATATTTCGAGCAAAAATTCGAAATTTGAGAAGAACGTCGAAATTTCGAGAAAAAGTGGAAATTTCGAAATAATTTGAGCAAAAAGACGAAATTTCGAGAAAAAAAGTCGAAATTTGCGAAAAAAGTCGAAATTTCGATAAAAAAAGGTCGAAATTTTGAGTATAAAGTCGAAATTTTGAGAGAAATGTCGAAATTTGGATATTAAGGCCAAAATTTCAAGAAAGAAGACGAAATTTAGGAAAAAGAAACGAAATTTTGAGAAAAAGGGCAAAATTTCGAGAAAAAAAATCAAATTTTGAGAAAAAAGTCAAAATTTCGAGAAAAAAGTCAGAATTTTGAGAAATAAAGTCAAAATTTAAGAAAAAAATCTGAATTTCGAGAAAAAAGTCGAAATTTCGAGAAAAAAGTCGAAATTTCGAGCTTAAAGTCGAAATTTGAGAAAAAAAGTTGAAATTTCGAAATATTTCGAGCAAAAATTCGAAATTTTATGAAGAACGTCGAAATTCGAGAAAGTGGAAATTTTGAAATATTTGAGCAAAAGACGAAATTTCGAGAAAAAAGTCGAAATTTGCGAAAAAAAAGTCGAAATTTCCGATAAAAAAAGGTACGAAATTTTGAGTAAAAAGTCGAAATTTTGAGAAAAGAAGATACAAATTTGAGAAAAAGCGAAATTTGAAAAAGAATTTGAATCGAAGTCATTTCGAGGAAAAAATCAATTTTAGAAAAAAGTACAAAATTTCGATAAAAAGCAAATTTTGAGAATAAGTCAAATTTAAGAAAAAATACAAAATCTAAATTTCGAGAAAAAAGTCGAAATTTCGAGCTTAAAGTCGAAATTTGAGAAAAAAAGTTGAAATTTCTTAAAATGACATTTTTTTAATCGATGTCTTTTCTACGCCTTTGTAACATTTCGAAAAAGTGGAAATTTCCAGAAAAAAAAGTCAAAATTTCCAAAAAGAGACGAAATTTTGAGAAAAAAGTCTAAATTTGAGAAAAAAGTCGAAGTTTGAGAAAAAAGTCGAAATTTCTAAACACAAGATTTTTTTTTAATCGATGTCCTTTCTACGCCTTTGTAAGACTTTCAATTTAAAAATTGAAATTTTAACTTTTTTTTAGAAATTTCGACTTTAAACACCAAATTTTGACGTTTTTTTTTCGAAATTTTCACATTAAAGTCAAAATTTTTACATTAAAGTCAAAATTTTTGCTTTAATCTGGGGATTTTAAGAAGAAAAAGTCAACATTTCGTGATAATTTTATTTCAAATTAATGTTCTTTCTACGCTCTTGTAATTTTTACATAAAAAAAAAAGTCGATTCTTGATCGGTGATAAGTTAAATACGTAAACTCAAAATAGATATTAGGAAATTTTTCTTTGGTAAGTTTCACGTTTTTATTTGTCAAATTTATATAATGTTAAGGTCACTAGATTTTATTCTTCACTTTTACTAATTAACAAAATGAAAAAAAAATAAAATAAAAGAAACGAATACTTAAAAGTAATTGATGTATGTTCTTATATTTTGTGAAGAGTATTTTCTAGAAATTTTGATTATTTTTTCAAAATTCCGAGATGAAATTGAAAATTTCAAGTTATTTTCTTTCATTCTACGTCTCTATAAGCATATAGTCGATACGTATAAACGTGTAAACAATTTTTTGCCGAATTCTGCTATTTTTTCTCAGAAATGTTTTATTTCTGAGTGATTTTGTGTATAAATATCGATCTTTTTGCAAAAGTTTAGCTCTCTTTTAGAGATTTTAATTGTAATTTGTGATTATATCTTTTTTTAAACTTCGAGCTTCCAGAAATATCTTACACAAATGTTTTACTTAAAACTGAAATTATTTTCTAAAATTTGCAATTATTAATATTATTATTTTCGCGATTTATTTTGGAGGCAAAAACTTAAACTAAATATTGGCTGCAAATATAACGGAAATTACACTATTTTTTAGGTGCAGTTTCATAAATTTTCTATACATTCCAATGTTTTTCGAAATTTCGATTATTTTTAGAAATTTTCGAAATATCAACTTCTTTTGTAAAATTCTTTTTACTTTCTTTTAAATTTTGATTCAAATTCAACATTTCGACTCTTTTGATAAACCTATTTATACGTATTTTGACCTTATTTTCAAAATATTCATATTTAGTTTAGTTTAGTTTCAAGTTTGGACTTTTAATTTTCCTTTTATTTAAACAAAATTTTCAGTTCATATTCTAACTTTTGATATTTTTGAGACTTTATTTTTATTTAACATTTTGAAATAATTTAAAAATATCTACATTTTTATTTTGCCATTTCGACTTTAACATGGAAATTTTTAAAAAATAATTTTATAAATTTCGATTTTCTAAAAATTTTCTTTTCAGTTTAGCTCGAAATATTTTTTATAATGTTAGCGTTTTTTTTTTGTTTAAAATTTTAATTTTTTCTAAAGATCTTTATTTTACAATTTCAGTTTTTTATTTTTTTTCTAATTTTTTTGCTTTGCACTAAAAATTGTGTTTTTTGTTTTAAATTTTAATCCTAGTCACGAAATTACTACTTTTTTAAACAAATTTCGAGTTTAAACACAAAAGTTTTGCTTCATCAGATAACTTTCGGTTTTTTCTCAATATTTAAATTTTTTCTGAATATTTTGGCAAACTCAACATTTTGAGTTTTAAAAAAATGTACCTTAAACTTCGACGCTTCTGGATTTTTAATGATAAAGTTCTTTTCTTTTTCATCCTTTTAATTTTTCGTCCAAATTTCCGCTATTCCTGAAGATTTTTAAAATAAATTTAAAGTTTCGACAAAAATCGAAATACAAATTAAAATGGAAACTTCTATTGAATTTTTTTTATTTCATCTTTAATATCTAATATTCCTAATTTCGTCTTTGATCTCAAATTTTATGCTGCTCTAAAAAGTTCAAAAATCAGTTATTTTGAAAAAATCACTGGGTAATTCTAGAAAATTTTTTAAAATTTAAACTTGAAAGATTTAAATATCGAGACTAAAGTCGAACTTTCGAGTTTCGAATTATAGTCCAAATTTCGAAGTTAAGATTAGAAATTTTATGCAAAAATAAAAAATGAGCACTAAGTAAAAGACCAAGACGTTTATTGATTTAACAACTCAGCTTTGTCTTTAAATTTTGCAGTATTGCTTTTTTCGAAGAAGTTTCTGTGTCTCTAACATAAAAAAGGGGGGGGGGGTTGGACCCCCCCCCGAACGAAAATCCTGGCTACGTGCCTGCGTAGTTTCGACTAGTTTTTCCAAAATGTAGACTTTTTTCTTAAAATTTGACTTTCCCTGGTTCTTGCCCATTTGGAAGCTTTCTGGAAATTTCGTTTTTTTTCCAAATCCCTATAAAACATTTAGCTTTTTTTTAAAATTTGGATCCTTTAAAATTTGATTTTTTATAAATTTCGACTGTTTTCTTAAAGTTTGGCCTTTTCACTGAATTTTGATTTTTATCTTAACATTCGATATTTAATATTTCTAGAAATATTGCCTTTTTCCTGGTAAATTTACCTTTTTTCTCAAATTTTGACCTTTTTGTTTAAAATAGTCATTTTCCAAAAGTTTGCCTTTTCCTCAAAATTTGTCTTTTTCGAAATTTCGATTTTATTTTCGAAAACCTCCTTTTTGGACTTTTGTTACAAAAATCGTTTATTTATTTGAAAATTTTGCGTTTTTGTCAATATTTGTTTCTTTTAATAAACTACAACGGAATGTTAAAATTTTGATAAAATATATTTGAGCATTTCGAGAAAAAGATTTCTTGTAAATTCAACGTATTTATTGAATGTTAAATTTTGACCACAATGTTTCTGGAAATTGCGATTTTTCTGTCTCAAAATTTGAATATTTCTGAAACTTGCGCCTTTTCATAGAATTGGAGCATTAAAAATTTTGACTGAAACGCATTACTATACTCATAATGCAGGAGTTTCCTAAAAGAAATAAAGAAAAGGAATTATTTTTGAGATTTTTCTGTCACAAAGGTCTTATTATATTCACAGTTTTGGTCAGGTATCATCATCGTTTCAGATAGAATATTTTCTTTCAGCTGGTGCCAGGCAGTCTGCCGGAATCGGGCGCCTCATCGTCTCACCCGTAGACCATTCTACGGTCAGTCGAGAGACCCTTCGGCTAAGCCACCCTCTCTAACGACGGTTTTTTTTTTTATGACACAGGTGGACAATGAATAACCTTCCCTCCAAAAATTCCCGAAATATTCTTTTGCCGCCGGTTCATTCATAAGATCAGTGTGTCTCATTTGTTATTCTCGAGCACGTTGGAGATTTTAAAAGGTTTCACTTGATGGATGAATCGTGAATAGCCGTATCACCTTACAATGGAGATTTAAAAAGAAATGTGTATTAGCATGAAGAATCTATAATTCGACACGTAAATGAACGTTTAGTTTTTGTGGCATCCGACGTTATTTATTTAGTCGATTGCGTTAACTCAATTTTACACTTTGGGCCCCTAATGCAGCATATTTCATTCAATTTTTCTTTGTATTATTAATGACCTACGTGATTAAAGTTATTGTATTCTTTTTTAATTTTATGTTATGCTTAAGAACTAAGGACGATGGTTAAGGTCCTTGGTTATCTTCAAAAATTGAAATAAAAGTCTTGTCCTCTGAAACCAAGACAGATTAAAAGACACAACAAAGGTTGCTCTAACGCGTTTCGATATTTAAGCTCTCATCTTTAGAGAGATAGGATATTTCTTGAGAAAAATCAACTGTGACTCATCTTCAGAGACATAGGATATTTCTTGAGAAAAATCGATGGGATAAGTGATTATCGTAAATTTTATTCAGCGATTAACACAAATCATCATATTTTTCTGATGTTCCTTTAATAATGAGTAACTGAAAAGATGAAATAAGCAAAATAAACAAATATAAACTTTATATATCAGGCAAAGGACTTAAATTCGTTCACCGGCAGTAATCGTAGCAAAAAGTTTTTAAAACGCTGCGTAAGGAAGCCATAACCAGCAGACTGGCACCACTACTCGATTTTTAGCATGGATTATCGACGTGGATACAATACGTATCAAAAGCAATAGTATCATAAAACACCAAGCAACATTGAAATACAGAACTTGTCCCCTGAAACCAAGAAAGATTCTTGGTTCAATCTTTCTTGGTTTCAGGGGACAAGATTCTTGGTTCAATCTTTCTTGGTTTCAGGGGACAAGTTCTGTATTTCAATTTTGAAAAAAACCAAGGACCAGTCCGTTCCACCAAACTAAACAATATGTATCATAAAGCAGCAAGGCGCTTTTTAGTAGGTTTCTCGATAACACTTCGCTGCTTATGCACGGAATAAGGAGTACTAGAGCAGCTGCGTTGTTGTCATTATTTCAAAATGTTTCCCTAACTTAAGGAACGAAGCATCGCAATTTCGTAACACGTGCAAATTCAAATTACAATTACGCAGAAACATTACGGCTAAAACTCCTCATTTTTTACTATTTTATTCGTAGTATCGCTCCATATAATATACTTTGTTATCAACATCTATAGAAAGGTTGTGCTGCTGTCAATTAAAATTTCTTCAAAGACGCCCACATTTTACGTACTAAAAATCGTCAGTTTGACATTTAATTCTAGGCTTGGGCACCAGCGCGGGTCTTGTAATTTAGCAAGTGTATGGGTAATACTGTTAGTAACATCTGGCAAAAATTTTAAAAAAATTTATAGAAAAACAGTTGACCCATGAGCTACATAAAATGATATAAAAAATTCCCCAATTTTTAGGTGTTTGTCAAAAGACTTTAACTTGAAGAAAAATAGTCATATAAAAAATAGAAGACAAATTAAAGTTCCAAGTTTATAGTTTAGTTCAAAAATGTTTAGCTTCAGCCCTAATCGTAAAAAAAAATCATCAAATTTTTTCTGCATTTTTTTGTTTGTGTTAAAAAAATCTTTGGCCTTCAATATTTTTTCCAATTAAGTTCGTACGCTGTGCAAGAAAATCGACCAAATTAAAAATAATTATGTTATCCAGAAGAGTTTTATAGTTTCCACTACTCAATTTTTAGCATAGACTATCGACGTGGATACAATATGTATCATAAAGCACCAAACAATATGTATTATAAAGCACTAAGCAATATGTATTATAAAGCTCCAAGCAATATGTATCATAAAGCATCAATACATATTGTATCCATGTCGATAGTCCATGCTAAAAATCGAGTAGTGGAAATTATAAAACTCTTCAGGATAACCTAATCCTTTTTAATTTGGCTCATTTTCTGGCTCAGTATACGAACTTTTTGCGTTATCGTCATCTAAAACGAAAAAGTCGTTTTTGACTTGGGTAATCAATAACTCGCAAAATAATAAATACACAATAATTTCAAATAATGTTTTAGAAACTTCAAAATGTTTTTAAAAAGTCCTAGTTGTTGGTCTTTGACAAAAAATTAATAATGTGAAAAATTTGGCTAAAAATATTTGAACAGATATTACTAATTGCACAAGTTGTTATGTCTTTTTTAATCAACGTGTCAGCTACTAAAAGTGGTTTTTATTAAGAATTAATAACTTGGTTTTTGTAGAGAATACTTTGAAATTTCTGAAACACTACTGTCATTTTATATACGATTATTATTCCCTGAATTATTGACAACCAAAATCAAAAATAATTTTTTAAAGTGAAACCTTCTTTAGGCGCGTTGAATGATTTTCAATAGGGCGTAAAGTTGTAGCTTTGTATGACCATCACGCGTTACCATCGTTACCATAACGCGTTACCAACATGCCCTGATATCAAAAATATTTCTACTGATATAGCATATTAAATCGTATTTCATTATCAATGAATAATTGGATTCGTTTTCACACGATGCAAGCAAACATCTAAACTACACATATAAAAGGATAGGTCTGTTTAATACAAATTATTTTCAGATATTTCCAATATTCTGGCTTGTTTACCAGTATGGGTTGGAACTAAAATACATATTATTCTTCATGGTGGACCCTTACTGCTCGAAAATATTATGTTTATCAATTTTATTTACCATTTTCAGTGGTATAACTTTTTTTATATATTTTTTATACTTTTATATTTTCAAAATTTATCAAAAAACATATTTTTTTCTTCATATCTAATTTTGGTCTTCTATTTTTCATTTTTTTTGTATTCTATGTGAAATAAATTATTTTTTTGTCAGCTGTCATAAGGTGACGTTTTAAACAAATTTGGATACCACGTAGTCATATTTCAAAAACTGTTTTAGAATATTGCCAACAAACAATAAAAATTTAAATATTTTCAAATTAGATCGTAGAAATATTAAATAAAATTAATAAACATAATGTTTCCGACCAATAAGAATCCATCATAAGAAATAATATGTATTTCCTAGTTTTAAATGTTCGCTTTTGTCGGCAGTCTCCAAGACTGCCAATTTTTTTTTTTTAAACAGCGATAACTCAGTAAAAATTTAGCGTATTGAACTCAGAAGCACTCAAAGTGAAAGTGGTTAAATTATCCAAAAGGTCTTGCAGTGGAATTACTGAAAACAATTACTGGGGTTCGTGAAACTTTTCAAAAGCAACAAAATTTGAAAATTTTTTTCTATGATTTGTTAGGATTACTCAAAACTGCAAATGACAGAAAAATTTAAACTCTGTAAAAACTAGTAACTTGGAGCTTTAATCTGCATTTTTTTTATATTTTTCTGTGACCCATTTTTCCTAAGTTACATCCCTTGGTACATCATTTAAAAATTTGGCATCTTCATATCTTTTAATTTCTATGCTTAGTGTACATATCAGTGGCATGTTCTTCACGGAAACTGGGAAGGCACAGTTTTGTTGTAAAATAAATAATTTTATTATTTTGCTATTCTAAAACCAATTTTTTACGCAACACCCATTTAACTAACATTTAATTTGAAGTTTAACCCTGAAATGACCCATTTATTTAAATTCGAGTTTAAGCTTCCAAAATTGAGTGAAAATTTTGGAATTTGATGATTAAAAAGTGAATCCAATGTATTATCAGAAGAATACAAATGCAAAAGCATAATTTTGATACATTTTCCCAAAATGTAGGTTTGAAAATTTCGAAAAAAAGTCTAATAGTCGTATTTGAAGCTAAAAAAAATTGAAGAAAAAAGTTGAAATTTAAAGAATAAATTAATACCATCCAGAAAAAGTTTGAAGCCAAAACCAGAAATTTTATAAAAACTATTTTGGAATTTAACAAAAAAGCATAATTTTGATACATTTTCCCAAAATATAGGTTTGAAAATTTCGAAAAAAAAGTCTAATAGTCGTATTTGAAGCTAAAAAAAAATTAAAGAAAAAAGTTGAAATTTAAAGATTAAATTAATACCATCGAGAAAAAATTTGAAGCCAAAACCAGAAATTTTAGAAAAAATATTTTGAAATTTAACAAAAAAGCATAATTTTGATACATTTTCCCAAAATGTAGGTTTGAAAATTTCTAGAAAAAAAGGCTAATACTTGTAATTGAAGCAAAAAAATTGAAGTAAAAAGTCTAATACTCGTATTTGAAGCTAAAAAAAATTGAAGAAAAAAGTTGAAATTTAGAGATTAAATCAATACCATCGAGAAAAATTTGAAGCCAGAACCAGAAGTTCTAGAAAAAATATTTTGAAATTTAACAAAAAAGCATAATTTTGATACATTTTCCCAAAATATAGGTTTGAAAATTTCGAAAATAAAGTCTAATAGTCGTATTTGAAGCTAAAAAAATTGAAGATAAAAGTTGGAATTTAGAGATTAAATCCATACCATCGAGAAAAAATTTAAAGCCAATACCAGAAATTTCAGAAAAAATATTTTGGTAGTTTAACACAAAAGCAGAATTTTGATACATTTTCCCAAAATGTAGGTTTGGAAATTTCTAGAAAAAAAGGCTAATACTTGTAACTGCAGCGAAAAAAATTGAAGAAAAAAGTCTAATAGTCGTATTTGAAGCTAAAAAAATAGAAGAAAAAGTTGACGTTTAGAGATTAAATCAATACCATTGAGAAAAAGTTTGAAGCCAAAACCAGAAATTCTAGAAAAAATATTTTGAAATTTAACAAAAAAGCATAATTTTGATACATTTTCCCAAATTGTAGGTTTGAAAATTTCTAGAAAAAAAGGCTAATAATTGTAATTGAAGCAAAAAAAATTGAAGAAAAAAGTCTAATAGTCGTATTTGAAGCTAAAAAAACTTGAAGAAAAAAGTTGAAATTTAGAGATTAAATTAATACCATCGAGAAAAAGTTTGAAGCCAAAACCAGAAATTCTAGAAAAAATATTTTGAAATTTAACAAAAAGAGCATAATTTTGATACATTTTTCCAAAATGTAGGTTTGAAAATTTCGAAAAAAAAGTCTAATAGTCGTATTTGAAGCTAAAAAAATTGAAGATAGAAGTTGGAATTTAGAGATTAAATCCATACCATCGAGAAAAAATTTAAAGCCAATACCAGAAATTTTAGAAAAAATAATTTGGTATTTAACAAAAGCAGAATTTTTATACATTTTCCCAAAATATAGGTTTGAAAATTTCTAGAAAAAAGTCTAATAGTCGCATTTGAAGCAAAAGAAATGAAAAAAAAGCTGAAATTTAGAGATTAAATCAGTAACATTGAGAAAAAGTTTGAAGCCAAAACTTTACAAAGATCTATAAAAATAGTTTGGGAATTTCGAGAAAAAAATCAAAATTTTCAAAAATTTTTGTCAAATAACAAGAACTTAATTAAATTTTCTACTTTCAAGAATTGTAGAGTGGAAATACAAAAGGGGGCAAGCGTCAAAAAGTTCGTTTTCCAGTTTTTACCTCAAATAGGCCCCAAATGTCATCGCCAATATCCCAACAAAAGCTCCAAGGGTGATTTTGGTGGAACAGACTGGTCCTTGGTTATCTTCAAAAATTAAAATACAAAACTTATGTTCTGGAACCAAGAAAGATTAAAAAACACAACAAACATTGCTCTAACAGGTGTAAGTATCCCTCTGAAGATGCTAGCTTGGCTGTCGAAACGCGTTAGAGCAAACCTTTGTTGTGTTTTTTCATCTTTCTTGGTTCCAGAAGAAAGATTAAAAAACACAACAAAGATTGCTCTAACAGGTGTTAGTATCTCTCTGAAGATGCCAGCTTGACTGTCGAAAGGCGTTATCGCTACGGTTTGTAGAGAAATCCGGGGAAAATCGCCAAAATGAATGTCTTTTTAATTGCTTTTGTGTAACAGGCGATGAAATCACTAAATGCAACTTCCGTCGCATCGAAGGTCGGATGAGTAAATTTTGGGGTCAAATGTGGAGCTTTTTGCCGCCAAATTAATTTTGGAGGTTCCCTAATTAATTTTTAGTCCAATATTTTAATTACCTCTTTGTTTTCAAGGTTTTTTTTTCATATTTACATCAGTGACGACTTTCTAATGGCGTAGCTATCAGGGAAGGTGGGGAAGGGGAAGTACCGTGCGGTAAACCTTCTGGGCGAAGGGCATTCTATCAGTTTTTCTTAGATTTGAGACTCAGTTTCATTTATTTCATAAATCATTAAATTTTTGGAAATTTAGACTTTTTTCTTGGAATTTTTGAAAAATTTTTTATTAATCGTAGGTAATAATTTTTGTTGTAGATTTCGTTAGAGCAGTTAATTATTTTTGTACACATTTTATATTTCATTTTTTAGAATTCTGATGTTAAATTTCGTAAACATGTTGATTAATGAAACAAAAAATGTAAAATGTATTCAAATATTTTCATATTAGTTTCAAATGTATGGGAAGACAAAATGTTAAAAGATATCGAAGAGAGAAGCTAAAAGTTTTAAAGAATCCCTTGACTTTCTCGATTTTATTTTTCAAAGAGTTGGTGATCAATAAAACCGTAAAATGGATGCAATTATTTTCATATTAGTTTCAAGTATATGGAGACAAATATTGTTGAAAGAAAAACAGAGATGTTTTTTTCAATTTATTTAACATTTCTTCGGCGCCCAGTTTGGAAATATTTAAATTTTTATGGTTTGTTGACAATTTTCTAAACAGTTTTTGAAATGCGACTACGTGATATTTAAATTTATTGAAAACATGACAGTTCACAGGTTAAAAGGTTAGTTTATTTTACATAGAATATGAATAATGGAAAATAGGAGACCAAAAATTAGATATGGAAAAAATTGTTTTTTTGAGAAAGTAGGAAAATATAAAAAAAATACATAAAAAAGTTGTAGCACTGGACATCGATGTTTCGCTCTCATTTGAGCTCGTCAGCAGTGCACAATATGGAAAAGGATCAATGAGGAAGAAGAACTTAAAAATAAAAATTTGTTTCAAATATAAGAAAGAAAAATAAAGAAATTTTAACATGAATAGACGTTTCATCATCAATTTACTGTGTTAAAAATTTAAATATTTAAAAATTGTCAACAAATCATAAAAATTTAAATATTTCCGAACTGGGCTGAAGAAATGTTAAATAAATTGAAAAAAACATAATATTTCCTGTCAATAAGGGTCTACCATGAAGAAAAAACAGAGATATCTGATTGAGGTAATAAGCTGAAAGTCTTAGGGAATCCCTTGATGCTCCTCATTTTATTTTTCAAAAGCAGAAACCAAAAATGTAAAATTGGTGCAATTATTTTCATATTAGTTTCAAGTATATGGAACCACATATTATTGAAAGAAAAACAGAGATCTCTGGTTGAGGTAAAAAGCTGAAAATCTTAGGCAATTCCTTGACGTTTCTCATTTTATTTTTCAAAAACAGAAGCCAAAAATGTAAAATGGGTGCCATTGTTTTCATATTGGTTTCAAGTATATGGACACACATATTGTTTAAAAAAAAAGAGGGATCTCTGATTGAGGGAAAAAGCTGAAAGTCGTAAGTAATCCTTTGACGTTCCTCATTTTATTTTTCAGAAACTGGTACCAAAAATGTAAAATTGGTGCAATTATTTTCATATTAATTTCAAATATGTGGAACCACATATTGTTGAAAGAAACAGAGATCTCTGATTAAAGTAAAAAGCTGAAAGTCTTAAGTAATCCCTTGAAGTTTCTCATTTTATTTTTCAGAGACAGAAACCAAAAATGTAAAATTGGTGCAATTATGTTCATATTAGTTTCAAGTATATGGAACCACATATTGCTGAAAAGATAACAGATTTGAAGTAAAACGCTGAAAGTCTTAAGTAATCCCTTGACGTTGCTTATTTTATTTTTCAGAAAGAGAAACCAAAAATGTAAAATGGGTGCAATTATTTTCATAATAGATTCAAGTATATGGAACCACATATTGTTGAAAGAAAAACAAAGATCTCTGATTGAGGTAAAAAGCTGAAAGTCTTAGGTAATCCCTTGACGTTTCTCATTTTATTTTTCAGAAACAGAAACCAAAAATGTAAAATTGGTGCAATTATTTTCATATTAGTTTCAAGTATATGGAACCACATATTCTTGAAAGAAAAACAGATATGAAGTAAAAAGCTGAAAGTCTTAAGTAATCCCTTGACGTTGCTTATTTTATTTTTCAGAAACAGAAACCAAAAATGTAAAATGGGTGCAATTATTTTCATATTAGTTTCAAGTATATGGAAACACATATTTTGTTGAAAGAAAAACAGAGATCTCTGATTGAGGTAAAAAGCTGAAAGTCTTAAGTAATTCCTTGACGTTTCTCATTTTATTTTTCAGAAACAGAAACCAAAAATGTAAAATTGGTGCAATTATTTTCATATTAGTTTCAAGTATATGGAACCACATATTATTGAAAGAAAAACAGAGATCTCTGGTTGAGGTAAAAAGCTGAAAATCTTAGGCAATTCCTTGACGTTTCTCATTTTATTTTTCAAAAACAGAAGCCAAAAATGTAAAATGGGTGCCATTGTTTTCATATTGGTTTCAAGTATATGGACACACATATTGTTTAAAAAAAAAGAGGGATCTCTGATTGAGGGAAAAAGCTGAAAGTCGTAAGTAATCCTTTGACGTTCCTCATTTTATTTTTCAGAAACTGGTACCAAAAATGTAAAATTGGTGCAATTATTTTCATATTAAGTTCAAATATGTAAAACCACATATTGTTGAAAGAAAAACAGAGATATCTGATTGAGGTAAAAAGCTGAAAGTCTTAAGTAATTCCTTGACGTTTCTCATTTTATTTTTCAGAAACAGAAACCAAAAATGTAAAATTGGTGCAATTATTTTCATATTAGTTTCAAGTATATGGAACCACATATTATTGAAAGAAAAACAGAGATCTCTGATTGAGGTAAAAAGCTGAAAATCTTAGGCAATTCCTTGACGTTTCTCATTTTATCTTTCAAAAACAGAAGCCAACAAGGTAAAATGGGTGCCATTGTTTTCATATTAGTTTCAAGTATATGGACACACATATTGTTTAAAAAAAAGAGGGATCTCTGATTGAGGGAAAAAGCTGAAAGTCATAAGTAATCATTTGACGTTCCTCATTTTATTTTTCAGAAACTGATACCAAAAATGTAAAATTGGTGCAATTATTTTTATATTAATTTCAAATATGTAAAACCACATATTGTTGAAAGAAAAACAGAGATATCTGATTGAGGTAAAAAGCTGAAAGTCTTAAGTAATCCCTTGACGTTGCTTATTTTATTTTTCAGAAACAGAAACCAAAAATGTAAAATGGGTGCAATTATTTTCATATTAGTTTCAAGTATATGGAAACACATATTTTGTTGAAAGAAAAACAGAGATCTCTGATTGAGGTAAAAAGCTGAAAGTCTTAAGTAATTCCTTGACGTTTCTCATTTTATTTTTCAGAAACAGAATCCAAAAATGCAAAATTGGTGCAATTATTTTCATATTAGTTTCAAGTATATGGAACCACATATTCTTGAAAGAAAAACAGATATGAAGTAAAAAGCTGAAAGTCTTAAATAATCTCTTGACGCTCCTCATTTTATTTTTCAGAAGCAGCAACCAAAAATGTAAAATTGGTGCTAACTATTTTCATATTAGTTTCAAGTATATGGAAACACATATTTTGTTGAAAGAAAAACAGAGATCTCTGATTGAGGTAAAAAGCTGAAAGTCTTAAGTAATTCCTTGACGTTTCTCATTTTATTTTTCAGAAACAGAAACCAAAAATGTAAAATTGGTGCAATTATTTTCATATTAGTTTCAAGTATATGGAACCACATATTCTTGAAAGAAAAACAGATATGAAGTAAAAAGCTGAAAGTCTTAAGTAATCCCTTGACGTTGCTTATTTTATTTTTTAAAAACAGAAACCAAAAATGTAAAAGGGGTGCAACTATTTTCATATTAGTTTCAAGTATATGGAAACACATATTTTGTTGAAAGAAAAACAGAGATCTCTGATTGAGGTAAAAAGCTGGAAGTCTTAAGTAATCCCTTGACGTTCCTTATTTTATTTTTCAAAAACAGAAACCAAAAATGCAAAATGGGTGCAATTATTTTTATATTAGTTTCAAGTATATAAAAATACATATAAAGTTGTGAAAAGAAAAACTCTAATTGAAGTAAAAAGCTGACGTTCCCTGTTTTATTTTTCAACGACAGATTAATTAGTGAAACAAAAAATGTAAAATACAATTATTTACATATTAGTTTCAAGTCTATGGAAATACATAGCTGTGAATCGTAAGGAATCCCTTGATGTTCCTGGTTTTATTAAATCTGGAATTTGACGCCTTCAAACATCGGCTACTTACTTTATTGGACATGGGCAATTGGATTCTCTCAGATGGGTTATTATACCAACCGTAATTTCCCTACCATCTGTTTTATACTTTTAATCCGGCATTTTACGAGCCGGACCTTTATAAAATTTTATTTCGGTTTTACAGCTGGATATTTATAATAAACTGTGGTGCTACGAGGTTATTTCCGAGAAGGAGGCTGACATAAATTACGAAACGGTGCCATTTCAGTGCTCCGTCGCTTCGGAATGTTACAATATTTTTAAAAGCGCGAGATTATATGCAAACTTTTATGGTTTCAGCCTTCTCAAGCAAATTAATACCATTCAATTACCTTTCAACTGCGTCTCTTCCAGGAGATTGGAACGTTCGCATATAAATTAGGCAAATGAATCCAGTTATTATGTAGCTGTGTTAATATTTAGATAAAATTTAAAGTGATGAGAATACACTCAGTAATAAACAAAAGCGCGTTACGAGATGCCAACCGCTTAATACGCTTATTTATTACGCCCTTTATGCACTTGTTAAACCTTCTTTATAACCACTGGCTTCTGCCTCTGGGATGAATTTATTTCGCCTTCGAAGTACTACGTGGGAGAAATCCTTGCGGTCACTTTTCCCAGAAGAATATTAAACTAATTTTTACTCATTTAGTAAGTAAATCTACGAGTAATTGGGTTCATAAAACACTAATCTATGATATACATAGATTATTTATTATGATACACATAGATTACTGTCTTATTTTTTATCATTTTGATGTTTACTAACCGAATTCATAGTTGCAATGTCACCAGAACATAAAAAATAAAATAAAAGCTCGGCGCTCGACGCTTCAGACTGTCGAGAATTGGGAAATGCATGGCAACCAGCGGATTGCATCGCTGACTTATAGTGGCCGCGTTCTGTCGTCGCCTCAGGCGGATTGCAGAATAGATTTTGGTGGAACAGACTGGTCAGTAAAGATGTTGTACAGCAGCAAAGTGCAGAAAGTAGAAAAACCTCTTAAATACCAAAAGTCTTTTGTTGCTTACATTGTATGCACCTATAAAAAGGGAAACTGAGATGCTGGCTTGCTGGCAATAATAAATAAATTTAATACGAGTTAGTATACGTTAGCTTCAAAAAGTACAATAAAACACCCCTCAAATAAAGAACAATGCCCTTGTTTAAGTACAATAAGACTACAACACTGCATAATGCAATAAAATAGAAACACAGCAATAAAAATACTTGTTTACAAAAAATCAAACCCTAAAAATTTATATTAGTGAGGGACCGAACAGTCTAAAGCTAAAACCACGTGGACCTTTCTCACAGAGGAATACCACACGCGAAAACCGACTCTATTCTGTCATTTCTCTGGGTGCGGATTCGTATTTTACGAAAGCAGATCAATCACAGCTAATGTGACGTGACTGTAAGCACCATACTTTGTCTATTGTAATCTGCCCATTGTATCTCAAACAACCGGCACTCACATTCGAATACTTTTTGGGTTTTTATGAATTATATTTATTTATAGCGAAGTAGGCCATTATTTAAGCTTTATCCCATGTCATTTGCTAATTGCACATTGTGTTTCAAGGTCCTGGTACCCGCTGTTGGTTTGGGACTGGTTTTCAATGGAAACGTATTTTTTAAATTAAGAATGTGTGTCATTTCGTGTTATTTATGGGATTCCATTTGCGAGATATTGTTTTATTTTAAACATTAATTGAGACTGATTATGTTGAAAATCCAAACTGATTCAAAACAATCTTCGATCGGCAACAAATTTCATCGAAAATTACAGGAAAAAATTTAAAACATTACTCACTATGTTGCTTTATTTAATTAACCTGTTTTCAGACTATCAGCCTTTTCAGTTATTTGTAATTTCTTGCAGTATTAAGTACACAAAACATAAAAAAGCATTTTGCACATTGCAACCGCGCAACCAGTGTACTAAACTGTAAGAGCTTCGGTTGAACTTTCTTGACGTGGTTTTATTAGTTTTCAAATTGTGTCCTACTTATTTAATCAGTGACTTTGGTCTAGAAGGACCTAAATTATTGAATTTTATCCTAATTTCTGTCTTATTTTTTTATCATTTTATCAATGGATAAAGTCAATAACATTTCTTCATCAAAACCAAAATATAATTCTGCAAAACTTCTAAAGAGCTCGTCTAATTAATCAAAATATCCTGAAATTAGTTGAATTATCTCGCAATCATCGCTTATAAATATTTTTCCTTGTTTTGAAAGGGGTCCTCTGATAATAATGTATGTTGCGGATATCACTCTATGCTTCTATAGAAATTTCTGGGGGCAATTATTCACATTACCCTACAATATGGGCAAACAATGTCGAGGCGAGGGCCCATTTACCTGACTACTCCTACACAAGTCCGAAATTTTATGAAAAACACCGAATCTCGCACACAGATATTTATTTCGTACTTCCTTCTTAACAAAAACTCTGAATGGGTCCGACACTGTTTAACAAAAGGACAAAACCTTTCGGCATTCGCAACGCGTGTATATTTTAGCAATGGCATTGTTGCACGTAGAATGGAATAAAACTGTGCAGCAGTTTCAATACGTTGAATAGCCGATATAATACATTGTCATATGGTCTTTTTGCTGTGACAATACGTTTGTGTGTGGCATTAGAGAATAGGGTATTACCGGGACAAAAAGCTATCACCTCGCGGATCTTACCACCTTGTGGGCCCTCGTCATAAGGGCGAAATTCGTCCTAAGGTAGCCATTAGTTTAACGAATGGGCTTACATGGGTATTGCCCAGTTTCAACATCATTAATTTTATCAAGATTTCGTTTCTAATTTTAATCAATTTAAAAGAAAACTTTCGCCTTTTAACTTAGTCTACTAATTACTTATTCACTCACGTCTCATTTTTGATCTTCGAAAATAAAAATAAAATTAGGCAGTCATGTGGACTGTCAGTGTTATAATATTACTCAAATCAAAATATTTAATGAGGATTTTAAAAAATGTTATTTAAAAATATAACAGCGTCGCCACACGTTCGGCCTAATATTACTAGTTCTTGTTACCGCTCTGCCGTTTACAAGGTGCAGGCGAAATTATGTACGTGTGAAGCGTTTTTATTATGGTGCCTTGATTTCTCTTTTAATCTCGCATGTAGCATGCCGTCTTTCGAATTGATGCCTGCCCGTAATTTGCCAGCATTTTTTTTCTTATATAGTCAGCTTTCGTTTACGAAAAGAATAGGAATAAGAATAATAATAATCCAATTAAAACACAATTTAAGTTATTATAGTATACACATTTTCACATATTGAATTTAATTTCCGGGGTAGGGTTAGATTATCAGACAAGGGTAGCTTTCAAGAGGATAAGCTGGAGTGGTCCAGTGGTCTAAAATGTACGTTTTCCTTTATGGAAAGAATAGGAACAATAATAATCAAATTAAAACACAATTTAAATAATTATAGTATACACATTTTCACATATTGAATTTAATTTCAGGGGTAAGGTTAGATTATCAGACCAGTTTAGCTTTCAAGAGGATAAGCTGGATTGGTCCAGTGGTCTAGAATGTATGCTTTCGTTTACGGAAAGAATAGGAATAATAATAATGAAATTAAAACACGATTTAAATAATTATAGTATACACATTTTCACATATTGAATTTAATTTCAGGGGTAAGGTTAGATTATCAGACCAGTTTAGCTTTCAAGAGGGTATTCTGGAGGTGTCCAGTGGTCTAGAATGTACGCTTTCGTTTACGGAAAGAATAGGAATAATAATAATAATCGAATTAAAACACAATTTATATAATTATAGTGTACACATTTTCAAAATTTTAATGTAATGATCGAAGGTAGGGTTAGATTATCAGTCCAATTTAGCTTTTAAGGGGGTAAGCCGAAGTGGTCCAGTGGTTTAGAATACATGCTTTTGTTTACGGAAAGAATAGGAGTAGTAATAATCAAATTAAAACACAATTTAAATAATTATAGTATACACATTTTCACATATTGAATTTAATTTCAGGGGTAGGGTTAGATTATCAGACCAGTTTAGCTTTCAAGAGGGTAGGCTGGAGTGGTCCAGTGGTCTAGAATGTACGCTTTCGTTTACGGAAAGAATAGGAACAATAATAATAATCGAATTAAAACACAATTTATATAATTATAGTATACACATTTTGACAATTTCAATTTAATTTCGTAGGTAGGGTTAGATTATCAGTCCAGTTTAGCTTTCCAGAGGGTAAGCTGGAGTGGTCCAGTGATCTAGAATATACGCTTCTGTTTACGGAAAGAATAGGAGTAATAATAATCAAATTAAAACACAATTTAAATAATTATAGTATACACATTTTCACATATTGAATTTAATTTCAGGGGTAGGGTTAGATTATCAGACTAGTTTAGCTTTCAAGAGGGTAGGCTGGAGTGGTCCAGTGGTCTAGAATGTACGCTTTCGTTTACGGAAAGAATAGGAATAATAATAATAATCAAATTAAAACACAATTTATATAATTATAGTGTACACATTTTCAAAATTTTAATGTAATAATCGAAGGTAGGGTTAGATTATCAGTCCAGTTTAGCTTTCCAGAGGGTAAGCTGGAGTGGTCCAGTGGTCTAGAATATACGCTTTTGTTTACGGAAAGAATAGGAGTAATAATAATCAAATTAAAACACAATTTAAATAATTATAGTATACACATTTTCACATATTAAATTTAATTTCAGGGGTAGGGTTAGATTATCAGACCAGTTAAGCTTTCAAGAGGATAGACTGGAGTGGTCCAGTGGTCTAGAATGTACGCTTTCGTTTATGGAAAGAATAGGAATAACAATAATAATCAAATTAAAACACAATTTATATAATTATAGTGTACACATTTTGACAATTTCAATTTAATTTCGGAGGTAGGGTTAGATTATCAGTCCAGTTTAGCTTTCCAGAGGGTAAGCTGGAGTGGTCCAGTGATCTAGAATATACGCTTTTGTTTACGGAAAGAATAGGAGTAATAATAATCAAATTAAAACACAATTTAAATAATTATAGTATACACATTTCTACATATTTAATTTAATTTCAGGGGTAAGGTTAGATTATCAGTCCAGTTTAGCTTTCAAAAGGGTAAGCTGAAGTAGTCCAGTGGTCTGAAATGTACGTTTTCGTTTATGGAGAGAATAGGAATAATAATAATTAAATTAAAACACAATTTAAATAATTACAGTATACATATTTCCCACATATTGAATTTAATTTCAGGAGTAAGGTTAAATTATCAGACCAGTTTAGCTTTCAAGAGGGTAAGCTGAAGTAGTCCAGTGGTCTGAAATGTACGTTTTCGTTTATGGAGAGAATAGGAATAATAATAATTAAATTAAAACACAATTTAAATAATTACAGTATACATATTTCCACATATTGAATTTAATTTCAGGAGTAAGGTTACATTATCAGACCAGTTTAGCTTTCAAGAGGGTAGGCTGGAGTGGTTCAGTGGTCTAGAATGTATGCTTTTGTTTAAGGAAAGAATAGGAATAACAATAATAATCAAATTAAAACACAATTTATATAATTATAGTGTACACATTTTGAAAATTTCAATTTAATTTCGGAGGTAGGGTTAGATTATCAGTCCAGTTTAGCTTTCCAGAGGGTAAACTGGAGTGGTCCAGTGGCTAGAATATACGCTTCTGTTTACGGAAAGAATAGGAGTAATAATAACCAAATTAAAACACAATTTAAATAATTATAGTATACACATTTTCATATATTGAATTTAATTTCAGGGGTAGGGTTAGATTATCAGACTAGTTTAGCTTTCAAGAGGGTAGGCTGGAGTGGTCCAGTGGTCTAAAATGTAGGCTTTCGTTTACGGAAAGAATAGGAATAATAATAATAAACACAATTTATATAATTATAGTACACACATTTTCACAATTTCAATTTAATTTCGGAGGTAGGGTTAAATTATCAGTCCAGTTTAGCTTTCCAGAGGGTCAGCTGGAGTGGTCCAGTGGCCAAGAATATAGGCTTTTGTTTACGGAAAGAAAAGGAGTAATAATAATCAAATTAAAACACAATTTAAATAATTATAGTATACACATTTTCATATATTTAATTTAATTTCAGGGGTAGGGTTAGGTTATCAGGCTAGTTTAGTTTTCAAAAGGGTAAGCTAGAGTAATCCAATGATCTTAAATGTACACTTTCGTTTTCGGAAAGAATAGGAATAATAACAATCAAATTAAATCACAATTTAAATAATTATAATATACACATTTCCAAATATGGAATTTAATTTCAGGGGTAGGGTTAGATTATCAGACTACTTTAGCTTTCAAGAGGGTAAGCTGAAGTAGTTCAGAGGTCTAGAATGTACGCTTTTGTTTATGGAAAGAATAGAAATAATAGTAATCAAATTAAAACACCATTTAAATAATTATGTTTTTTTCAATTTATTTAACATTTCTTCCGCCCAGTTTGGCAATATTTAAATTTTTATGGTTTGTTAACAATTTTTTTGCCAAACTGGGCCGAAGAAATGTTAAACAAATTGAAGAAACACAATATTTCCAGTCAATAAGGGTCTACCATAAAGAATTAAATAATTATAGTGTACACATTTTCACATATTCAATATAATTTCAGGGGTAGGGTTAGATTATCAGGCCAGTTTAGCTTTCAAGAGCGTAAGCTGGAGTGGTCCAGTGGTCTAGAATGTACGCTTTGTACGCTTTTCCAGAAATTCCTATTTTTTAGTGAAAATTGATCCTTTCCTTGAGATTTTGACATTTTCTCAAAATTTCGACTTGTTTCTCAAAATCCTCATTTTAACAAAAATGCCGATTTTGAGAAACAAGAAAAAGAGAAATTTGTAACAACAAATTTCTCTTTTTCTTTAAACATTTTAAATTTATTCTAAAATTCGATGTCATATAAAAATCTGACTATTTTAAAATTTCGAATTTTTATATCAAAATTTGTCGTTTTGCTTTTTAAAATTTCGCTATTTTTCAAAATTTGAAAATTTCGACTTTTTTTTAAATTCATTTTTCTGAAAACTTCGACTTACTTAGCAATATCAATATCCGGAAAATTGGTAAAAATGTAAAAATTTTTAGAATAATAATTATATGGAAATTTTATAAAATATTTTTTAAAAACTTTAAATTTTTGTCAAGAGACTTAAACGAAAAATTTTAAATTCCAACTTATTTCTGAAAATTTTGCAGTTTATCTCAGTGGTGGATATTTTCTTATATCACAGTGGGGCAGGGTTAAAAAATAAATATTCAGTCAAGAAATGTCGACTCTTTTTCTTGACATTTCGACTTTTTTTTTGAAATTGAAATTCGCCCTTTTTATAAATTTTGACATTTGACTTTCTATAAGGAATTTTGACTTTTTTCAAAGTTTTTCTCAAAATTTCTATCTTTTTCTTAAAATGTCGATCTCTTCCTCAAAATTTTGATATCTTTTTCAAAATTTGGTTGGGTTCTAGAAACTTGTTATTCTTATTTCAAAAATCGTCTTTTTCTAAAAATGTTGATATTTTTCAAGCAAGTTATTTCAAAAAGTCAGGCTTTCATATTAAATTTGATTTCCTGAAAGCTTCAACTTTGTGTCAAAACTAGATTTTCTAAATTTTAATTTATCTTTTTCTAAATTACGACTTTGTACTCAAAATTCCACTTTCTTCTCTTAACATTTTGAATATTTCATGAAAATTTCAGCGTTTTTTTTTGAAATTTTGAGTATCTGCAAATTTTGACCTGTTTCTTAAAATTCGTCTTATTCTCGAAGTTTCTACCAAATTTCTACTTAAAATTGAACTTTTTAACCAAAATTTGGCTCTTTCTCAAGATTCTTTTATTTTTTTTTAATTCAATTAAAATTTTAATAACAATATAAAAATTTTGGGAATAATAACTTTATGAAATTTAAAGAAAAATATTTCTTTTGTTTTTTAATTTATTTAACATTTCTTCGGCCCAGTTTGGAAATATTTAAATTTTTATGGTTTGTTGACAATTTTCTAAACAGTTTTTAAAATGCGACTACGTGCTGACGAGCTCAAATGAGAGCGAAACATCGATGTCCAGTGCTACAACTTTTTTATGTATTTTTTTAAAATATTTTTTTAATTTATCAAAAAAACAATTTTTTCCATATCTAATTTTTCATTATTCATATTCTATGTAAAATAAACTAATCTCTTAATTTGTGAACTGTCATGAGGTGACGTTTTCAATAAATTTAAATATCACGTAGTCGCATTTCAAAAACTGTTTAGAAAATTATCAACAAACCATGAAAAATTTAAATATTTCCAAACTGGGCCGAAGAAATGTTAAATAAATTGAAAAAAACATAATATTTTCGGTCAATAAGGGTCTACCATGAAGAATAAAAATATTTCTTTTAAGTTACGAGATAATGTCAAAATTTAAATAAAAATAAAAATTGTATGAGAAACATTTTTACATGATTATATATCTTCCGCGATTGGACCGTGTTAAAGAACTACTAAAAGTGTGAACACTTTTAGTAGTTCTTTGACACGGTCCAATCCCGGAAGAAGTATATCCTGTACTGACTCTGGCCGTGGAAGCCTTCGTTATCAGAAACATTTTTATTCTGGAAATTGCGAGCTTCCTCACAAAATTCTCCAAGTGCTAGTGAAACAGCCAACATTGTGGGAAAACCAACATTCGTTACATCCCTAACTTGGAGGAATTCTTCGAGATAAAATGTATTCTATTAACAATCCCTTCTTACAAGTGGCGTCTATACCTATTTCATCAAAATCGCTTGAGTAATTAAGCCGTGAAAGTTCAAGAAGGTTTCACCCCTTAACCAGACTGGCATTTTTAAGCGTACTAATCTAAAAGATTAGCAAAAGATGCATCGACGCCATCTACATTGAGATTCATTGCAGCAAAAAAGAATAAGCCGTGAAAGGCAAACGAACAGACAGAAAAACACATTTTCACATTTATATTGTTGCGCGTTATCGGTTCGAATGATTAACACTTGGTGAATTGTAACCCCTTTATTTCTAAACTGATTTCGGAACACCACGTCCAATTGCAATTCACTAACTCATTCAGCGACTTCTAAGTACACTGTTTAATGAATTAACTAGCTACACTAACTAACTAACTGAGAGAAAGCCGACCGGACCCTCTTTATATAGATCCCTGCTTCGGGTTCTAGAAGAATCCATACAGATAAGGCTTATCGTTCGCGAAAATTTCTGGTACGCTTATCTGCCGTTTGCTTCATTATCGCAGCCGCTTTCTCTTATCAGATTTTTCTAGAGAATTTTCTTAGGTACGTAATTTTATAATTACATTTCGTTTTTTTCAATTTATTTAACAGTTCCTCGGCCCAGTTTGGAAAAAACATAATATTTCCGGTCAATAAAGGTCTACCATGAAGAATTACATTTCGTTACAATATTTTAGTTAGGATATGCAGTCGTTCGAGACCAATGTTTAATAAACATTCGATTATTTGATATCTTCTTTAGAAATTCAAATCTTCTAAAAAATTCAGTTTTTTTTTAAGATTTTTCGACTTTATTTAAAATTTAATTTGTTTGCAAAAATGCTAACTTTCTTCTCCCAATCAACACTTTTGTTTCTCAAAAACAAAAATTAAAATTTGAAGTACAAACTTACAATTTTAATGAAAAATGAAAAATTCTGAAAAGAAAATATCAAAAATTAAACGTAACCGTGAACATTGTAAGAAAAAATCGAGATTTTGGGTAAGTTTTGTTAAAAAATGAAACTTTTTGCAACGACACCAATATTCATATACACGTATCTATTGAATAATCCTTGGCAACCGGGGCGGCCTTAGCCATTGCGAGGCTCCGGGCGGGTAGATCTTTAAGAGGCCCTCGTCTTTGTGGAATTAGTTTTAACATAGACGTAGTCAGAATAGGGCAGGGTAGGGCGCTTGCCCCCCCTCCCAGCTCCTGTGGTTAAGAAAATTTATATTGAACTGAGGAGACTTTCTCTAAAAAATTTCCATTCGACAAAAGTCGTCCTTCTTTAAGCTATTGATATTTTCTCGAAATTTCGACTTATTTCACGAAATTCGTCTTTTTTGATAAATTTCTTTGGAATTTTCAAATGTATTCCTAAAATTCGATTTATTTTATCAGAATCCAACTTAACTAAAAATTTCGAATTTTTATCTCAAAATTCATCGTTTTATTTTTCGAAATTTTATCATTTCTCAAAATTAGTTTTTTGCGGAAACTTCGACTTCTCTTTAAACTTTGATTTTCTAAAAATTTCGACTTTTTTTATCAAGATTTACACTTTTGCTTAAAACTTGATCGATTTTTTGATAACAATATTTATCTCGAAATTTTTATAATGACTTTTTTAGAAATTTTGTAAAAAGACATAAATTCCGAGAAAATTTCCCCTGGAATGAGGAAATACAATTTGTTTCTCAAAATTTCGACGATTATTTCAATATTGGACATTTTCTGACTCAGGGTAGGGCGGCAGAACAGGGCGCATGTCTGCCCCTGATTCAAGCGCTCAAGAGAAAAATCTAGGATTACATTTTTCTCAAAACTTGTCCTTTTTCCAAAATTTCGACAAAATTTGACCCTCCCTGAAGAATTTCGAGGGTTTACTAAATTTTGACTTTTTTCTTAAAATTTCGATCTTTTTTTTGTTTTTCAGGGGAAAAAAATCGAAATTTCAAAAAAAAAAACAAATTTAGAAAAATCGAAACTTTGATATTTTTCTCAAAATCCGCCTTTTTTCGCAAATTTAAAATTATCCTGAAATCCTATCCTGTATGTTCCCGGAAAACTGAATATTTTTCCTAGAAATTCGTATCTTTCTTAAAATTTTAACTATTTTTTCAAGACTCGTTTTTTCCACAAACGAACGGCTATTCTCAAAGTTGCACTTTTTCTTTAAGTTTGAATTTTTTCTGGAAAATTTCGATATTTGATGCTTCATTTGGTAGTTTTTCAAGAAATGTCAACTGCTTTTCAGAGATTCCGTTTTTTTTAATTCCTTTATTTTTATTAACATCGGGTTTTTTTGAAGATTTTGATCATTTGGATTTTTCAAAACTTTTAACAGGTTTCTTAAAATTTGCCTTTTTCCCGATATTTTTATATTAAAATTCGATATTCAACTTTGCTAAAAATTTTAAATTTCTCTTAAAATTAGTTTAATTTCATCTTTTCAGAAATTTCGACTTTATTCTCAAAATTCCACTTTTTGGGCTCTTCTTTCGGAAATCATTTTTTCTATCAAAATTAGGCCACTTTTCTGAATATTTTTCTTTTCTTTGAATTTTGACTTTTTTAAATTTGACTAGAAATTTCATCTTCATATTTAGCCTTATTTTCGAAATATTGACTTTAATTTCAAAATGCCATGTTTTAGTTTCTGGAACTTTCTTCACATTTTCCTCGAAATTGGCTTTTTCTTTAAATTTCAGTTTTCTCGAAATACGTCTGTTTTCTCTAAATTACGTCGGCATATTATCAAAAATTAAAAATGTTGCGAAAAATATTTTTGGGTAATTTCGAGAAAAAGATTTCTTGTACATTCAATTTCTTTATTGAAATTATATCATATCATATTATATCATTATATCAAAATTAGAATAAAAAAGTAAACATTTCGAGAAAAGCGTTTTTGGAAATTGCAAATTTTTTCACAACATTTGGTCTTTGGAAATATTTTGGCATATTTAGAAATTTCGAGTTCTTCTGAAAGGTTGGGTTTTCATTCAATTTCGGTTTTCTAAAAAATCCTTTCCCAAAATAGGGTTTTTTCCAAAAAATTGATTGCTTTGGAAATTACGACTTTATTCTATATTTTTCTCCCAAAATTGAACCTTCATTTTTTTAATATTCGTTTTTTTCTGATTTTATTTCAAATTTAAGTTTCCGAAAATTTCATGTTTCTCAAAACTTGTCTTATTCTGGAAATTTTGACTTGTACTAGAAAGAGGGATGTTTTATTCTTCTGAAAATTTCCGTTTACAGTGAAAATTTTTTCTTAAAGTTCCAACTTTTTTTGAAAATTACATCTTTTTTTCACAAAATTCCACCTTTAAAAATATATTTTTTTCGAATTTTCAACAATTTTTGAGATCTTTCGAAAGGTTAGAATTTTATTTTAAACACGAATTTCTAAACATTCCAACCTTTTGCCAAAATTCGTTTTTCCTCGTCCCTTTCAAAATTTAAATTTCTCTTGAAAATGTTTACTTTTCTATAAAAGATGTCAACTTTTTTCTCGACATTTCGACGGTATTTTTTAAAATCGTTATTTTTTGAAATCTTCGAAATTTGGGTAGTTTTTAAAGTTTTCCGAAAGGATCGGTTTTTATTTTCGATTCAATTTTCTGACTGTTTTTGCAAAGTTCGACTTTATTTCCAAATTTCTAAGTTAATCTGAAAATTCGATTACTCAGTTCATGTAGTTAAATGAAAATATACATATACTCGGAACGTTTTCCGGTTTTTTTTTTTTATCAATTTTTCAAAATGATTCTTGCCCCTCCCTGAACTAAATCCTGCCTACGCTTATGAATTTCAATGATGATGCTTGACTAGAAATGCAAAGTCACAAACGATATTTGGACTTTTAAAATTGTTTATTGGAAACTAAGAAAAATTAATAGACAAAGATTATTTTTTGGTGGAACGGAGCGGTCCTTGGGTATCTTCAGCAAAATCCTTCTTGGCTTCAGGGACAAGTTTTGTCCTTCAATTTTTAAACACAAAGATAACAAACTATTAATCATGATAAATAAGGTGCATTAATGTCTTAAAATGATCAGGGATTTAGAAATGATGACGACTGCTCTAATATAAAAGCATAATTCGACGACAGTTGACAGCTGAAATGAAACACGGGAATTCCCCGAATCGTAGACACGAAGAAAATGGAGTACTATCAGATTTTGTTTAGCCCTTGCAGTTGGCAGTGGCACTGGTACGAAATTTCGTCAATATGAAAGAGAAGAAAAGGAACATTCATTGGAGCGAATGAGACAGATATTAGCGCGATAACTACCACGCAAGGGAGCAGCGAGTCCAGTTTTATAATGCGCGGTTAAGGCTCGAAATTCAAATGAACATTCGAATTCGGGCTATTTCGCGAGTGCGCGAGGCCCCCTACAAGAGCGAGGCCCCCCCCAAAGGCCGCCCCTGTTTAGCAACATTTTGACCCTCTTTTGGAGATTTCGAGTTTAAATTATAAATTATTAAATCTTTGGAGGTCCGCTTAATTTTCAAAAGTGCAAAAAGTAAATTAAAATTTCAAAAAATTAAACTTTAGGTCTGAACAAAGTCCAAGCTTAAAAGTTATAGTTTAGGTATTGTTATGAATCAATTAAACTTGTTATTTCAAAGTTTTGATTGTGTCGAAATTTACCTAATATTTTTTCCATAAATTTGGACTTTGTACATGAAATTTTGAAAGTAACACACTCGAAAATACAAAGTAATTCTTCAACATTTCCATTTAAATTCTTTTCTAAAAGTAAATTGAGTAAAATAATGAAAAAGTCAAATTTTTGTGACCGCAGTGCTAGCTTTTATATATATATTTTTTTTTCGTAAAATTTTCAGTTTCTTCTTCGAAAAACTGGTTGTTTTTTCTTCGAAAAACTGGTTGTTTTTTCTTCGAAAAACTGGTTGTTTTTTCTTCGAAAAACTGGTTGTTTTTTCTTCGAAAAACTGGTTGTTTTTTCTTGGAAAGACTGGTTATTTATTCAGTTTTTTTACTTTTTCTTTTTCTAGTTTAGTTTGAAATTTCGAAAACAAGTGTTGAGAAAAAAGGCTTAAAATAGCTCCAAAATTCTTCTTCAAACTTTTTGGACCAGTCCTTCCAAGATTTTTTCATTTTATATGAATTTCCAAGCTGATAATTTGGCAGCACACAGAATTAATAGCTTTTACCAAAATGTTGTGGACCTCGGTCGGCAATACTGATATAGAAAAGCTGAATTTACTTTGAGTGAGATTTTCATCCCCTGTCTTTTTCTGGAAGATGAGGCAGAGAAGAGAAAATATTAGGAAGGAAAGGGGCACAACATATTTATGTAGTATGATATGTTAACAACAAAAAATTTCTGGATTTGGTTTAAAATTTATTCAAGGTTACTGAAAACTGAAGAGGAAACGTACAAGGCGAAATAGGCACCCAAATTAAAAATATGATGCAATAGGATGATGTTTACAATTTTTTGAAGCCAACATTTTATTATTAATTCTAGCTCTTAGATTTTGGTGGTCCTTGGTTACCTTCAAAAATTGAAATACAAATCTGGTCCCCTGAAACCAAGAAAGATTAAAAAACACAACAAAGGTTGCCCTAACGCATTTCACCCGCTAAGCTATCATCTTCAGAGAGATATTCCCTGTATCCATCTGAAGATGATAGCTTGGCTGTCGAAACATTCTTGAAATCAGTTAAAATTATAAAAGTATAAAAGTTTAAACTGAAAATTTAACATTGTCAAAAGCCGAAACGTTTAAAGGAAGAAATTTTCAAAACGAATTGAAATTTTCAACATTTAAAAATCAGAAATTTTGAAATGTCAAAATTAAGAAATAAAAATGAAAATTTTGAAGAAATCGGAATTTTCACGAGTCGACATTTTAAAAAAGTAACATTTTTCAAAAAAATTGAATTTTCAAAAAAATGTCTAGTCGAAAGGTTAAAAAAACTTAAATTTTTAAAAGATTAAGAACACGCGAAAACATAACTTTCGAAATGTCCAATTTTTAGAAAAGTTAAGTTAAAAAATAAATATTGAAATTTGAGAGACGAAATGTTCGAAATTGGTCGAAATATTGATATCACCTGAAAGGTTATTAGGTTCCAGCAAATTTCGAAGCTATAATAAGGTTTGAGGTATCGGAACACTAGAAAACAGAGAAGAAACATCAAAAGAAATCAGCATTTTACCCTCCAAGAACTCTTCATTCTGAATTTTTTGGGCTAAACTCTTGGGAATTCTTGACTGACAAAGTGAGTTGTTGGAATTCTAATGTGCTGAATACTTTTCTCTCTTTGAAGATGATAGCTTGGCTATCGAAACGCGTTAGAGCAACCTTTGTTGTGTTTTTTAATCTTTCTTGATTTCAGGGGACAAGACTTCTATTTCAATTTTTCTAGCTCTTAGAACCAAAGCTTTTAAAAATTGAAATATCGCGATGGCAGGTGGCGGTAGTGGCGGATGTTACAGCAAGTAACTGATTTATTCGGTTCAAACGGCCCACTTGAGCGCGACAAGCAAAAACGCGATCTATGTCAGCTTGTTACAAAAACGAAGAATGAATAGAAGTGTTTCTGACAATCAACGACAAATATCTATTCTGAAAGGCATGTAAAAGAATGGCATAAAATTCGTGTTTAAAAGAACATTCTGTATCAATGGCAGCTCCCAATGGAATGCTCCGGCAGGTAGAAAAGGCTAAAGCATTCAAGAGATATTTTGTTTTCTGTGAAAACTGACCACACCTTTTGTAGCATCAAATGGTTTCTCTCACACGTTTTAAGGGTTTCCGGTGTTTTGTTGTTGCATTCTTTTCCAACAACATTGTTACTCCGAATTGTTTAGCTTATGAATGCCAACGCTTACATTATGCATCGTATTCTTTCCAATCCTAATACGGCATGATTCAGCATCGCTACCACCTGAAGTTAGTTAATTTTGTATTCACGTCCTATTAGTTCAACGGGCGAACGCAATATTTAAATAGTCTTCTTATTACCGAAACTCTTGAGCTCGTTCGAGTTGGACAAAAAAAGCGTCAAATTTTCCAAAGTTGATCGTCTGTCTGAGTGTAATTACAACCCCAGTTAGTACTGTCGCAGCAACCGACCCTAGTTAGTGCTATCGCACCAACTGACCTCAGTTAGTGCTATCGCACCAACCCGACTCATTGGTTCAAGACTTTCGTCGAATGTTCACAAGTAATTAGAGCTATTTGGAAGATACGTAACTTTCTACTGGACGCTTTAAAATATCAAATATTCTAGAATGCTTGGGATACAATAATACGACAGCAATCGCACCCAAACGTTGATTAGTTGTGCAGTAAGTGTTATAATAGGTCCATAATTTGTTTAATAAAGATAGAAAATTCCACAATGTTTAATTGTACGAACTGGTATTAACCGTTACCATACGTTCCGAATATGTACTGTAGCTCATATTATTAAAAATCATTGATAAACCTAGCAGGTAAAACCACGAATCTCTTGAAACAAATTTAATAAAAAAATTGCATCCTAGCGATGTCTTGAGCACCAACCCCCGGAATAAGCAACACTTCTTCTAATAAAAGATCCGAAATCGGCATTAAAGTGCCTTTTTGTGAACCGTTCACTGTACCACACGGTTCTCGACCGACAACAAATCATATTTGTTTGTGGATCTATCTTTTGTCAGAATTACCATTTCTGTGTTCTCTTCAGTGTGTCTAATTCGAAAAGCGGCAGCCCACAAAGGCCAAAATGTATGTGCATACGTAATATGAATGAATTGTGAGGAACCACAACCTGTTCTGAAAGCTTTTTTTTTGATAATTCAGTCCAAATGTGTTTTCTATTCCGGTCCCATCTTTTACTCGGTGGGACGTTGTTTTAATATAAGCAGCATTTTGTCATATGTGATCTGTGGTATAGTCCCGATTACAAACGAAATTTTATTATGTATTGACAGTAATTTAGTTCAAGTTAAACCAGCCAGTAAGTGCTAATGTGTATGAGGTTCACCATACAGAATAGAAAAAAGTTCTTAGTGGTTTTCTGGCTATTTCTTCTATTAATCGACGCTGGTTTATAATTTCAGTATTTGAAACACAGAACTTGTCCCCTGAAACCAAGAAAAATTAAAAAACACAACAAAGGTTGCCGTTGTGTTTTTTAATTTTTCTTGGTTTCAGGGGACAAGTTCTGTGTTTCAATTTTTGAAGATAACCAAGGACCAGTCCGTTCCATCAAAAATTTCAGTATTTGATCAAAAATTCAATATTTATTTATAGAGCTTCTTCTTCCTAGAATTGAGACATGAACATCTTCAGATGACATAAAATCATATAATTTTTTCTTAAGCTCGATACTTCGAAGGCTTCTGATTTCTGGCTTCTGGTTTTTGGCTTTTGACTTCTGAATAATATCCCCGTTATTGGCTTTAACATACGGTTTCTGAGCTGATTCCTCCATCTGAATTATTGCTAACAAAGAACATCTCCAACATAAAAAAATTACCAAAGATTGAAACATTTAACTTTATGCAATTTTTGGCAAAAGCAATAAATTCAAAAATTGAAATATAAATCTTGTTCCCTGAAACCAAGAAAGATTAAAAAACATAAACAAAGATTTTAACCTTTGTACCATCACAATAAATTCGTTCATTCTGAGCATAATGAAAAAAAACGTAAGCCTTTGACTCTTTCAGGATTTCTTTGGGATCCTTTAAGATTAAAGAGTTAGAGTTATATCCTTAATCTAGTTCTTATTTACAAAGCTATGTGAACTTAGGCGAATACCCCTAATAATAACATTTTTTACCTCCAATTTTCAATCAACTTTTCTCTACTAATTTTTTTAAAATCAAGAACCAATAATAAACACCTAGACAGAATAATACACACTTTTTGAAACTCGAAACTTGAAAATGAGAATATCATTTTCTCTATTGTTATTACTTTCCAAGTTTGATGGAACGGATTGGTCCTTGGTTATCTTCAAAAATTGAAACACAGAACTTGTCCCCTAAAACCAAGAAAGATTAAAAAACACAACAAAGGTTGCTCTAACGCGTTTCGACAGCCAAGCTGTCATATTCAGAGAGAAACTGCTTCTCTCTGCTTTCTCTCTGAAGATGACAGCTTGGCTGTCGAAACGCGTTAGAGCAACCTTTGTTGTGTTTTTTAATCTTTCTTGGTTTCAGGGGACAAGTTCTATGTTTCAATTACTTTCCAAGTTATTAAGTGAAAGAGAAATCTTGTCCCTTGAAACCAAAGAAGATTAAAAAATACTGACGATGATTACTAGGCTATCGAAACGCTTTAGAGTAACCTTTGTTCTGTTTTTTAATCTTTCTTGGCTTCAGGGGACAAGATTTCTATTTCAATTTTTGAAGATAACCAAGGACCAGTCCGTTTCACCAAAGTTATTGATTACCAAACCCAAACCAGACTTTTTTTGTTTTCAACAACGACAATTCAGCGAAAAATTATCATGGAGGCAGTCCAGTGGATTTTGTAAAGAGAATTTTATTGTACATGGGGATGTTGATCACATTATCTCTCAATGTCTTCTTAGAGAGAACAGCAGAACGAGTTTTTGAGGCAGATTTTTCTTTCCCCAATCCAAAACGATTCGAGTGATTTTCAACAATCTGCTATCCTCTTAACCTATCTGAAGAAATACCTGATAGTTGTCGCAGAAAAAAATATACACCAGACTTTATCAGATCTTAGAGCTCGGGAGTAAATGCTGTTACTATTTATTCTTTAGGAGCTCGCTAACAATCTGCTCCTATTTTGAGAGAAATAAGCTTTCTTTTTCGTACTAAGAAATACCTCACATCCCATCAGTTACTCACTCTTTATCAAACCCATTATAGACCAGAATTGTTCTGTCTACGGTTCAGCAGCAAAACAGTTCTCTTTTAAATTACATTCAAAGGGAAACAGTTCATCTAATTGACTTTTATTTCACGAATGGTTGACGAGTTGCATCTTCTCAACAAGCCATGGAACATGTTTGCAACTCCAATCTTCCCAAGAAACGCATTCTTAAGGCAGAGAGGATAACAACAAATTTCTGTGAGGTCTAGCATGACATGATGAGAGCTTCTACCGTAATGACTCTTTTTGGAACTTCTTGAGAGCTAGTGAGTTCAATATCCCCAAGAGAAAAATTCTTAGTTAAGAAAAGAGACTTCTGTGGCCTCTAGCTTATCATATTAAAACCTTCTACCAGTAAAGATTTTTTTTGAAACCTCTTAAGAGCTAATCAATCTTCCCAAGAGAAACATTTTCTAAACATAGAGGATGACAACGAATTCCTGTGGAGTCTAGCTTGACACAATGAGACCTTCTACAAGTAAAAACCACTTTTCAAATTTCTCAAGAGCTAGTGACTTCATACCCCGAAGAGAAACTCTCTTAAAACATTGAGGATGACAACGACTTCCTGTGGAGTCTAGTCTGATATACTGAAAGCTGCTACCAGTGAAGGCACCTGTTGACTTCTCCCAATAACTAGTAACTCCAATTTCCCCAAGACATTCTAAAAACATAGAGAAGTCTAGTTTGACATGCCAAAAACTCTCTCTCTCTCTCAGTAAAGACTCTTTTTGAAGCCTCACAAAAGCTAGTGACTTCAATATCCCCAAAAAAAAAATTCTTCCAGCAAAGAGGATGACAACGGCTTCATGTGGAGTCTAGCTTACCATACCTAAACCTTCTACCTATGAAGACTCTTTTTAAAACCTCTCAAGGTCTTGTGATTCCAACCTCATCAAGAGAAACATTCTTAAAATATAGAGAAACATTAAAACATAGAGGATGACAACAACTTCCTGTGGAGTCTAGCTTGACATACTGAAACCTTTCGCCAGTGAAGCCTCTTTTTGAAACATCTTAAGACCTAGTGACTCCAATCTCTCCAAGAGCAACATTCTTAAAACATAGAGAATGAGAAGGAATTCCTGTGGAGTATAGCTTGACAAAATGAGACCTACTACCAGTAAAGATTGTTTCTGAAACTTCTTAAGAGTTCTTAAGTCACCCCAAGAGAAACATTCTTAAAATATAGAGAAACATTAAAACATAGAGGATGACAACAACTTCCTGTGGAGTCTAGCTTAACATACTGAAACCTTTCGCCAGTGAAGCCTCTTTTTGAAACATCTTAAGACCTAGTGACTCCAATCTCTCCAAGCGCAACATTCTTAAAACCTAGAGAATGACAAGGAATTCCTGTGGAGTATAGCTTGACAAAATGAGACCTACTACCAGTAAAGATTGTTTTTGCAACTTCTTAAGAGTTTTTAAGTCACCCCAAGAGAAACATTCTTAAAACTTAGAAAATGGCAACGAATTCTCGTCGAGTTTAGTTTAACATACTGAAATCTTCTACAGTGAAGAACTTTTTGAAACCTCTCAAGAGCTAATGACCTCAATATCCCCAAGGAAAACTTTCTTGGAACATATAGGATGACGACGAATCACTGTGAAGTTTAGCGTGACATACTAAAACCTTCTTCCAATAAAGACCCTTTCTGGAACTTCTCAAGAGCTAGTGACTTCAATATCCCCAGGAGAAAAATTCTTAAATCAAAGAGGATGACAACGACTTTCTGTGGATTCTAGCTTGACATACTGAAACCTTCCAGTGAAGACTCTTTCTGAAACCTCTTAAGGCCTAGTGACTCCAATCTCTCCAAAAGAAACATTCTTAAAATATATTAAACCATTAAAACATAGAGGATGACAACATCTTCCTGCGGAGTCTAGCTTGACCTACTGAAACCTTCTACTAATAAAAACTCTTTTTGAAACCTGTCAAGATCTAGTGACTCCAATTTTCCTCAGAAAAACATTCCTAAAATATAGAGGATGACAACGAGTTCCTGTAAAATTTAGCTTGACATACTAAAACCTTCTACCAGTGAAGACTCTGTTTGAAGCCTCTCAAGAGTTAGTGACTTTAATCTCCCCAAGATATTCTTAAAACATAGAGGATGACAACGAATTCCTGTAAAGTTTAGTTTGATCTACTAAAATCTCCTAATAGTGAAGACTCTTTTTGAAACCTCTCCAGAACTAGTGACTTCAATCTCCCCAAGAAATACATTCCTAAAACTTGCAGGATAAGAACGAATTTCTGTGGAGTTTAGCCTGACATGATGGGAGCTTTTACCAGTAAAGACTTCTTGTGGAACTTCTCTTAAGAGCTAGTGATTTCAATATCCCCCAAAGGAAAAATTCTTTCAGCAAGGAGGATAACAACGGCTTCCTCTGGAGTCTAGCTTAACATACCTAAACCTTCTACCAATAAAGACTCTTTTTAAAATCTCTCAAGGTCTTGTGATTCCAACCTCCTCAAGAGAAACATTCTTAAAATATAGAGAAACATTAAAACATAGAGGATGACAACGACTTCCTGTGGAGTCTAGCTTGACATACTGAAATCTTTCACCAGTGAAGACTCTTTTTGAAACATCTTAAGACCTAGTGACTCCAATCTCTCCAAGAGCAACATTCTTAACACATAGAGAATGACAAGGAATTTCTGTGGAGTATAGCTTGATAAAATGAGACCTACTACCAATAAAGATTGTTTTTGAAACTTCTTAAGAGTTCTTAAGTCTCCCCAAGAGAAACATTCTTAAAACTTAGTTAATGGCAACGAATTCTCGTCGAGTTTAGTTTAACATACTGAAATCTTCTACAGTGAAGACCTTTTCGAAACCTCTCAAGAGCTAATGACCTCAATATCCACAAGGAAAACTTTCTTGGAATATAGAGGATGACAACGAATCACTGTGAAGTTTAGCGTGACATACTGAAACCTTTTTCCAATAAAGACTCTTTTTGGAACTTCTCAAGAGCTAGTGACTTCAATATTTCTAAGAGAAAAATTATTTAATCAAAGATGATGATAACGACTTTCTGTGGAGTCTAGCTTAACATATCGAAACCTTCTACCAGTGAAGACTCTTTTTAAAATCTCTCAAGGCCTAGTGACTCTAATTTTTCCAAGAGAAATATTCTTAAAATATAGAAAACCATTAAAACATAGAGAATGACAACGACTTCCTGTGGAGTCTAGCTTGACACACTCAAACCTTCTACCAGTGAAGGCTCTTTTTGAATCCTCTCAAGAGCTAGTGACTCCAATCTCCCCAAGAGCAACATTTTTAAAATAAAGTGAATGACAATGAATTCCTGTAAAGTCTATCTTGACATAATGAGAATTTCTACTATTAGAGACTGCTTTTGAAACTTCTCAAGAGTTCTTCAAGAACCAAGAGAAGCATTCTTAAAACATAGAGAACTATTAAAACGTGGAGGATGACAACGACTTCCTGTGAAGTCTATTTGACATAATGAGGCTTTCTACCAGTGAAGACACTTTTTGAAACGTCTCAAGAGCGAGTGACTCCAATCTTCCCAAGATATTCTTAAAACATAGAGAATGACAAAAAATTTCTGTGGAGTCTAGTTTGACAGTACTGAAACCTTCTACCAGTGAAGACGCTTTTGAAACCTCTCAAGGCCTATTAATTCTCCCGAGTTGTTAACATACTGAAAATCTTCTACAGTGAAGACCTCAAGAGTACGACCTCAATATCCTCAAGGAAAACTTCTTGGAAACAAATAGAGAATGACGGACCGAATCACTGTGAAGTTTAGGCGGGACATACGAAACCTTCTTCTAATAAGACTCTATTTTGAACTTTCTCAAGTATGCTAGTGACTTCAATATTTCGTATAGAGAAAAATTATTTAATCAAAGATGCATGATAACGACTTTCTGTGGGAGTCTAGCTTAACAATATCGAAAGCCTTCTACCAGTGAAGGACTCTTTTTAAAATCTCCTCAATGCCTAGTGACTCTCTAATTTTTCCAAGAGAAATATTCTAAAACATAGAAAACCATTGAAACATAGAGAATGACAAACGACTTCCTGTGGAGTCTAGCTTGACACACTCAAAACTTTCTCACCAGTGAAGGCTCTTTCTTGAATCCTCTCAAGAGCTAGTGACTCAATCTCCCCAAGAGCAACATTTTTAAAATAAAGTGAATGACAATGAATTCCTGTAAAGTCTATCTTGACATAATGAGAATTTCTACTATTAGAGACTGCTTTTGAAACTTCTCAAGAGTTCTTCAAGAACCAAGAGAAGCATTCTTAAAACATAGAGAACTATTAAAACGTGGAGGATGACAACGACTTCCTGTGAAGTCTATTTGACATAATGAGGCTTTCTACCAGTGAAGACACTTTTTGAAACGTCTCAAGAGCGAGTGACTCCAATCTTCCCAAGATATTCTTAAAACATAGAGAATGACAAAAAATTTCTGTGGAGTCTAGTTTGACATACTGAAACCTTCTACCAGTGAAGACTCTTTTTGAAACCTCTCAAGGCCTAGTGACTCCAACCTCCACAAAAAAAAAACATTCTTAAAACATAGGGAACTATTAAAACATAAAGTATGGCAACGATTTCCTGTGGAGTCTAGTTTGACATACTAAAAACTTCTACCAGTGAAGACTCTTTTTGAAACCTTTCAAGAGCTAGTGACTTCAATCTTTTCAAAAGCAAAATTCTTAAAACTTAAAGGATGACAACAATTTTTTGTGATGTTTAGCATGACCTGATGAGAGTTTTTATTAGTAAAGGCTTTTTTTGGAACTTCTCAAGAGCTAGTGACTTTAATATCCGTGAAAGAAAACTTCTTTTAGCAAATAGGATGACAAAGACTTCCTGTAAAGTCTTGCTTGACATACCTAAAGCTTCTACCATTGAAGACTTCGTTTGAAACCTCTTAAGGCCTAGTGACTTTAATTTTTTCCAAGAAAAAAATTCTTAAAACATAGAGAACCATTAAAACATAGAGGATGACAATGACTTCCTGTGGAGTCTAACTTGACATACTGAAACCTTCCACTTGTGAAGACTCTTTTTAAAGCATCTAAACAGCTAGTGACTCCAATCTCCCTAAGAGTAACATTCTTGAAACATAGAGGACGACAACGAATTCCTGTGGAGTCTAGCTTGACATAATAAGACCTTCTATCAGTGAAGACTGCTTTTGAATCTTCTCAAAAGTTCTCCCCAAGAGAAACATTCTTAAAACATAGAGGATGACAACAGACTTCCTGTGGAGTCTAGCTTGACATACTGAAAGCTTTTACCAGTGAAGACCTTTTTTGAAACCTCTCAAGAGCTAGTGACTCCAATCTTTTCATGAAAAGCATTCTTAAAACATAGAGGATGACAACGAATTACCAGCGTGACGTACTGAAACCTTCTACCAGTAATGACTATTTTTGGAACTTTTTAAGAGCTAGTGACTTCAATATCCCCAAGAAATAAATTATGTAAGCAAAGAGAATGACAACGACTTCCTGTGGAGTCTAGCATGACATACCCAAACCTTCTACCAGTAAAGACTCTGTTTGACACCTCTTAAGGCCTAATGACTCCAATTTTTCCAAGAGAAATATTCTTAAAACATAGAGAACCATTAAAACATAGAGAATGACAACGACTTCCTGTGGAGTCTAGCTTGACATGCTCAAACCTTCTACCAGTGAAGGCTCTTTTTGAAGCCTCTCAAGAGCTAGTGACTCCAATCTCCTTAAGAGCAAAATTCTTAAAACAAAGGATGACAACGAATTCCTGTGAATTCTAGCCTTACATGATAAGAGCTTTTATCAGTAAAGATTTTTTTTTGAAATTTCTCAAGAGCTAGTGACTATAATATCCTAAAGAGAAAAATTCTTAAAGCAAAGAGGATGACAACGACTCCCTGTGGAGTCTAGCTTAACATATTGAATCCTTCTACCAATGAAGACTCTTTTTGAAATCTCTTAAGGCCCTGTGACTCAAATCTCCATTCATTAAAACATAGAGGATGACAAAGACTTCCTGTGGAGTCTAGCTTGACATACTAAAATCTTCTAACAAGTGAAGACTCTTTTCAAAACCTTAAGAGCTAGTAACTCTAATTTTTCTAGGAGCAACATTCTTTAAACATAGAGCATGACAACACATTTTTGCGGAGTATAGTCTGATATAATGAGACCTGCTACTAGTGAAGACTGTTTTTAAAACTTCTCAAAAGCTAGGGACTTTAATTCCCCCGAGAGAAAAATTCTTAAAGCAAAGAGGATGACAACGACTTTCTGTGGAGTCTAGCTTGGCATACTAAAACTTTTTACCAATAAAGGCACTATTTAAAACCTCTCAAGAGCTAGTAACTTCAATCACCCCAAAACATTTTTAAAACATAGAAGATGACAACTACTTCCAGTGAAGTCTAGCTTGACATACCAAAAGCTTCAACTAGTGAAGACTCTTTTTGAAACCTCTAGCGACTCTAATCTCTTCTAGAAAAATATTCCTAAGACAAAGAGAACCATTAAAACATAGAGAATAACAACGACTTCCTGTGAAATCGAGCTTGATATACTAAAACCCTCTACCAGTAAAGACTCTTTTTGAAGCCTCTCAAGAACTAGTGACTCCAATTTCCTCAAGAGTAATATTCTTAAAATAAAGAGATTGACAACGAATTCCTGGGAAATCTAACTTGACATACTGAGAGTTTCCACTAATAAAGACTGTTTTTGAAATTTGGGAAGAGCTAGTGACTTCAATCTCCTCAAGACATTTTTAAAACATAAAGGATGACAACGAATTTCTGTGGACTCTAGCTTGATATAATGGGACCTCCTGAAGACTCTTTTTGAAACATTTCAAGAGCTAGTGACTCCAATCTCGCAAAAAAAAAACGTTCTTAAAACAAAGTGGATGACAACGAATTACGGTGGAGTCCAACGTGACATACTGAAACCTTCTACCAGAAAAAACTCTTTTTGGAACTTTTCAACAGCTAGTGGCTATTTTTTAATCAAAAAGGATAACAACGACTTCCTGTGGAGTCTAGCTTGACATACTAAAACGTTCTACTAGTAAAGACTCTTTTTGAAACCTCTTAAGGCCTAGTGACCCCAATCTCCCCAAGAGGAACATTCTTAAAACATAGAGAACCATTAAAATATAAAGGATAATAACGACCTTCTGTGGAGTCTAGCTTGATCTACTAAAACCTTCTACCAGTGAAGACTCTGTTTGAAGCGTTTCAAGATCTTGTGACTTCAATCTCCCTAAGAGCAACATTCTTAAAACAGAGGATGACAACAAATTCCTGTGGAGTCTAGCCTGACATGATGGGAGCTTCTACCAGTAAAGACTCTTTTTGGAACTTCTCAAAAGCTAGTGACTTCAATATTCCCAAGAGAAAAAATCTTTAGGCAAAAAGGATGACAACGACTTCCTGTGGGCTCTAGCTTAACATACTGAAACTTTCTACCAGTGAAGACTCTTTTTAAAACCTCTCAAGGCCTAGTGACTCTAATTTCTCCAAGAGAAATATTCCTAAATCATAGAGAACCATTAAAATATAGAGGATGACGACGACTTCCTGTGGAGTCTAGCTTGACATACTTAAATCTTCTATCAGTGAAGACTCTTTTCAAAACCTCAAGAGATAGTGACTTCAATCTTTCCAGGAGCATCATTCTTTAAACATAGAGCATGATAACACATTTCTGCGGAGTATAGCTTGATATAATGCGACCTTCTACCAGTGAAGACTGTTTTTGAATCTTCTTAAAAGCTAGGGACTTTAATTCAGCCGGGAGAAAAATTGTTAAAGCAAAGAGGAAGACAACGACCGTCTGTGAAGTCTAGCTTGACATACTAAAACTTTCTACCAATAAAGACACTTTTTAAAACCTCTCAAGAGCTAGTGACTTCAATCTCCCCAAAACATTTTTAAAACATAAAAGATGACAACTACTTCCAGTGAAGTCTAGCTTGATATACAGAAAGCTTTAACTAGTGAAGACTCTTTTTGAAACCTCTTAAGGCCTAATAACTCTAATCTCTTCAAGGGAAACATTCCTAAAACATAGAGAATCATTAAAACATAGAGGATGACAACAACTTCCTGTGGAGTCTAGCTTGACATACTAAAATCTTCTACCAGTGAAAACTCTTTTTGAAGCCTCTCAAGAACTAGTGACTTTAATTTTCTCCAAGAGCAACATTCCTAAAATATAGAGGATGACAACGAATTCCTGTGGAGTCCAACTTGATATACTGAGAGTCTCCACTAATTAAGACTATTTTTGAAATTTGGCAAGAGCTAGTGACTCCAATTTCCTCAAGACATTTTTAAAACATAAAGGATGGCAACGAATTCCTGTGGACTCTAGCTTGATATAATGGAACCTCCTGAAGACTCTTTTTGAAACCTCTCAAGAGCTAGTGACTCCAATCTCACCAAGAAAAACATTCTTAAAACATAGAGGATGACAACGAATTACGGTGGAGTCCAGCGTGACCTACTGAAACCTTCTACTAGTAAAGACTCTTTTTGGAACTTCTCAAGAGCTAGTGGCTACTCTTTAATCAAAAAGATAACAACGACTTCCTGTGGAGTCTAGCTTGACATACTGAAACGTTCTACTAGTAAAGATTTTTTTTGAAACCTCTTAAGGCCTAGTGACCTCAATCTCCCCAAGAGAAACATTTTTAAAACATAGAGAACCATTAAAATATAGAGGATGACAACGACCTTCTGTGGAGTCTAGGTTGATCTACTAAAACCTTCTACCAGTGAAGACTCTTTTTGAAAGGTCTCAAGATTTAGGGACTCCAATCCTTCCAATTTATTCTTAGAGCATAGAGGATGACAACGAATATCTGTGGAGTTTAGGTTGACTTACTGAAATATTCTACCAGTGAAGACTGTTTTTGAAACCTCTCAAGAGCTAGTGACTCCAATCTGTCCAAGAACAACATTATCAAAACATAGAGGATGACAACGACTTCCAGTGGTGTCTAGCTTGACATACTGAAACCTTCAACCAGTGAAGACTCCTTTTGAAACCTCTTAAGAAATAGTGACTCCAATCTCTCGAAGAGAAACATTCTTAAAACATAAAGAACCATAAAAACATGGGGGATGACAACGACTTCTTGTGGAGTCTAGCTTGACATACTGAAACCTTCTACCAGTGAAGACTCTTTTTGAAATTTCTCAAGAAGTAGTAACCCCAATCTCCCCAAGAGAAACATTTACTTGATAGAGGACGACAACGAATTCCTATGGAGTCTAACTTAACATAATGAGACATTTAAGCACTGAAGACTCTTTTATCAACTTCTCAACTATGTCGACTGTTTGGGGGTTCTGATTTCGACGTTGCGTTGGTATGATTGTCCAAGACGATCCAAGGTGGGTTTAGTGATTGACAAAGTCTAAGCGGTGGTCATTTTGTCGGCGAGTTGGCAGCACATGAACCTATTAAGGAAAAGATGATTCGATAAAACGATGCTCTTTCACAACAGAAGACGTCTAATAGTGTCTGAATGCAATGGAAGCCTTTAGCAGGTGTACGTAGCGAGTGCATTAGCGGTGAATGGCAGCCAATGAAGCCATTATTGACCACTGGACGAGAGTGGTTTTTTCTACTAATCATTGTTTGCGACGGGTCGGTTTGATTGAAATATATCAACTTCGAAAAATACCCCTGCCTCGCTTGCTTATCACAATAAATCACTAATGTGCTTTGATATCTGTCCGTGAAACGTACATAATGTTTTTTACCTTTTGTGGCGTTTTTGATCGGAAATGATTTATTTCATATCTCGTATCTATTTGAAAAGTATTGTGCTGTATCAAATCTATTACTTAGAGAGCCATTCAATGTATTTCTACCTCTAGCTTCAAAATAAACCAACGCAATACTACCAACTTTTAAAATAATGAACAAGATTAGATAGGCATCTGCTCTTCATGTCTTATAACTAATTAGTTGATTCCTAATACATTTTACGTAAATAACATACATGTACAGGCATTATTCAACTATTTACTAAGAATTTTGATTACACTTTTTTCGCATTTTATCTTAAAGGAAATGAATAGGAAACTGAATTACCTGATTCAAAAATAGTATACGTACGTTTACTAATTTCCTTTGATAAAAAAAATTAAAACGTAGATAACGTAGCTTATAAATTCAAGATCGCATCGTTAGAATATGGATTTCATTCAAGTTTGTCGAAATAATTATTCGATATGAACTTCAAGTTGATTGTTGCTGCTGTTTTTGCTCTCATAGTTGCAGTGCAAGGAGAACCGAAATTAAAAGATCGCATTAAATGGAAAGATGTAAGTGAAGCAGCATTTTGTCTTAATATAAAACCATTGGTAATATTTCAACACCGATTTAAGAAAGTTTTCTACAAAAATTGAAATAATTTAATTACGTTGGGGCAGCATCCCATTTTGGGTTATTTTTGCCACATAAAGTGACCCAACTAGGAAATTTTCAGCACATGGTGATTAAATTTTCAAAATTTCAGCTAAAACATATGCGGTTTCCTTTAAAATGCAATTTGCTAAAGTGCTATAGGATTAAAGAAGCTTTTTCTTCTTTGTAATGGTATGTATTATATTAGAAAATTTTGATATCGATAGCTAAGTATAATTTAAATCGATTGTTTTCTAAATCGCACAAAACCACAAACTGTTTTAACAAAATGTTACGAAATTAATATACAACAGGTCGATGACTGACATAGTTTATGAGATGGCCTCGGATCACATTCGATTCCAACTGCAATGATTGCGTTGCACACAAGTTAATAAACTGGTGTTAACTCCAAAAATACTCATCTGAATGAAATTAGGTACAGACAACTTTATCTGCATTCAATGCTTCAGTTAGATCAATTTTTTTTATTTGAAAAAAAAAATTACTGTATGGGTCAAAAAGCTTTGAAAGGCAAGCACTTATTTTTTCATAAAATATTTTTTTCTCAACTACTTTTGCGACATCAAAAGATCTGCAGATTTTCAATAATCTATAACCCAATATCTACTAGTGTTGTTAAAATCTAATTTTTTCTTTCTAGCAGAACAAGAAGGGGAAGGGTTATTTCTGACACATTTTGAAGTGTATCTTTAGAAAGATTGGATCGAAAACTATAAAAAAATACTTTAAGATCCTTAGACGAAGATCTTTCAAATGATACCTTACACGATATAAATAACTTCAAGTAAAAATTATAATTTTATATTTAAGGTAGAGAAATCAATAGAACTTTCTAATTTGTGTCATTTTCTACCAAATTTTCGACTTTTTTTTCTTGAAATTGTCAACTATAACTTATTTCATTTTACTTTTTCCACAAAATGTGGAATTTCAAAGTCGACTTTGTAAGTTGGCTCTGGAAGTCGACATTTTGAAAAAATCTAATGTTTTGTTATAAAGTCAAAATCGTTGATAAAGATATAAAGGACTTTTGGTCTAAATTCAAAATTTTGGGAAGAATTGGGATTTTTTGATGGGACCGACTGGTCCTTGGTTATCTTCAAAAATTGAAATACAGAACTTGTCCCCTGAAACCAAGAAAGATTAAAAAACACAACAAAGGTTGCTCTAACGCGTTAGAAACTGTTTCTCTCAGAAGATGACAGCTTGGCTGTCGAAACGCCTTAGAGCAACCTTTGTTGTGTTTTTTAATCTTTCTTGGTTTCAGGGGACAAGTTCTGTATTTCAATTTTAGAATTGGGGAAATTTAGATATTCTTCTTGTAATTTCCAAAGCAATTATTTCTCGAAATTTTGAGTTGAAGATGGAAATATTACGAAAAACAGTAGATAAAAACTCCAAATTTAAAAATTGACCTTCTCTAAAAAACTAGCTTTAGATTTCTACAAATTCATGATCTCCAATAAAATGTCACAATTTCAAGCAAGAGTCAAAATCATAATTGAAACGTCAAAGTAAAAATTTCCAAATTAAATTGGAAACTGGAAAAAATCCAACATTTTACCATAAAATCCCTCTTTTAAGAAAAATAATTTCAATTTCCCTTCGAAAATTTTCAAAAATCTCAAATTTTTTCTAGATTTCATCTATTTTATTGGTGGCGACATTTCTGAAAATTTTGACTTAAAGCATTTTAACTATTTTAAAATTTCCACATTTGTTAAAATTTCTACATTCGTTAAAATTTCCACCTTTGTTAAAATTTCGAGAGTTCAAAATTCCAAACTTTTTCAAACATTCCTTTTATTTCAAGATTTTCAAAAATTTTGGATTATTGTGTAAATTTTGCTTCCCAAAATTTTGACTTTTTTCAAGACTTCACGAAATTTTCATTTTATTTTTAACTTAACTGAGAAATTTGGCTTTTTTTTGAAAGTTTCGGGTATTTTAAAATAGTTGAACAAAATTTCGATATTTTTCAAGAATTTCACCTTTTCTCATAAATTTCACCTTTTTGCCAAAAATCTAGGAACCCTTTAAAAAAGCTTGAAATTTTTGAAAACTTTGACCATAAACATTTTTTAGAAATTTAGAATTTTCAATTTTGTTAGTTTTTTCAAAATTTTGACTTTCCAAATTTTACGATTTTGCCCAAAATTATGAACTATTGTGAAAATATAACTATCAAAACTTCGACTCCTTTTCAGACTTTGTCTAGAAATTTTTACTTTTTTAAAAGTTTTAGTTTTCCTGAAACTTTTTACTTTTTCTGAAAATGTTTACTTTTACTGAAAATTTTACTTTTTTGAAAACTTACTCTTAATAATTTCCACATTTTTTACATTTTCCACATTTCTTCACAGAATTTGAAATTTTTTCAACATTCTGACTTTTTTTTGTAAAATTCTACTCTCTGAAAATGTTGACAATTTGGGCTTATTTTCAATTAAAATTTTAGTAGAAGGGACTGGTCCTTGGTTATCCTCAAAAAATTGAAATACAAATCTTGTCTCCTGAAACCAAGAAAGATTAAAAAATACAACGAAACGCGTTAGAGCAACCTTTGTTCTGTTTTTTTTAATCTTTCTTGGTTTCAGGGGACAAGATTTGTATTTCAATCAAAATTTTGATTTATTTTTGAAAATAACGAATTTTTTTAAAAAGCTGGCCGAAAACTGTTTAAAAAAATTTCGAAATCTCAAAATTGCCAGATTTTTCAAAAATTCCACATTTTTAAAACTTTTTTCGAAAATTTGAATTTTTGTGGATATTCTATCTTATATACTTTTTATTTTTTCATTACTTTTTCTAGAAATTTATTTTATCTACAAATGTTTTGCAAATTATTTTGCAAATTTTACTTTTCCTGAAAATTTTTACTTTTTCTGAAAATGTTTACTTTTCCTGAAAGTTTTACTTTTTTTGAAAACTTTCTTTTAATAATTTCCACATTATTCGAATTTTCCACATTTCCACACAGAATTTCAAATTTTTTCAACATTTTGACTTTTTTTGTAAAATTCTGCTCTCTGAAAATTTTGACAATTTCGATTTATTTTCAATTAAAATTTTAGTAGAACGGACTGGTTCTTGGTTATCCTCAGAAATTGAAATACAAATCTTGTCTACTGAAACCAAGAAAGATTAAAAAACACAACGAAACGCGTTAGAGCAACTTTTATTGTCTTTTTTTTAATCTTTCTTGGTTTCCGGGGACAAGATTTGTATTTCAATTAAAATTTTAATTTGTTTTTGAAAATAACGAATTTTTTTAAAATGCTGCCTCAAAAATGTTTGAAAAAATTTTGAAACCTCAAAATTAACAAATTTTTCAAATCTTCCACATTTTTAAAACTTTTTTTGAAAATTTGAATTTTTTTGGATATTCTATTTTATATAATTTTTATTTTTTCAATAATTTTTCTAGAAATTTATTTTATCCAGAAATGTTTTGCAAATTATTTTGCAAATTTTACTTTCCCTGAAATTTTTTACTTTTACTGAAAATGTTTACTTTTCCTGAAAGTTTTACTTTTTTTGAAAACTTTCTTCTAATAATTTCCACATTATTCGAATTTTCCACATTTCCACACAGAATTTCAAATTTTTTCAACATTTTGACTTTTTTTGTAAAATTATACTCTCTGAAAATTTTGACAATTTCGATTTATTTTCAATTAAAATTTTAGTAGAACGGACTGGTCCTTGGTTATCCTCAAAAATTGAAATACAAATCTTGCCTCCTCAAACCAAGAAAGATTAAGAAACACAACGAAACGCGTCAGAGCAACCTTTGTTCTCTTTTTTTTAATCTTTCTTGGTTTCAGGGGACAAGATTTGTATTTCAATTAAAATTTTGATTTTTTTTTGAAAATAACGAAGTTTTTTAAAATGCTGGCCCAAAACTGTTTGAAAAAATTTTGAAATCTCAAAATTGCCAGATTTTTCAAAATTTCCACATTTTTAAAACTTTTTTCGAAAATTTGAATTTTTGTGGATATTCTATCTTATATAATTTTTATTTTTTCAATAATTTTTCTAGAAATTTATTTTATCTAGAAATGTTTTGCAAATTATTTTGCAAATTTTACTTTTCCTGAAATTTTTTACTTTTTCTGAAAAGGTTTACTTTTCCTGAAAGTTTTACTTTTTTTGAAAACTTTCTTCTAATAATTTCCACATTTTTCGAATTTTCCACATTTTCACACAGAATTTCAAATTTTTTCAACATTTTGACTTTTTTTGTAAAATTCTGCTCTCTGAAAATTTTGACAATTTCGATTTATTTTCAATTAAAATTTTAGTAGAACGGACTGGTCCTTGGTTATCCTCAAAAATTGAAATACAGATCTTGCCTCCTCAAACCAAGAAAGATTAAAAAACACAACGAAACGCGTCAGAGCAACCTTTGTTCTCTTTTTTTTTTAATCTTTCTTGGTTTCAGGGGACAAGATTTGTATTTCAATTAAAATTTTGATTTTTTTTTGAAAATAACGAAATTTTTTAAAATGCTGGCCCAAAACTGTTTGAAAAAATTTTGAAATCTCAAAATTGCCAGATTTTTCAAAACTTCCACATTTTTAAAACTTTTTTCGAAAATTTGAATTTTTGTGGATATTCTATCTTATATAATTTTTATTTTTTCATAAATTTTTTCTAGGAATTTATTTTATCTAGAAATGTTTTGCAAATTATTTTGCAAATTTTACTTTTCCTGAAATTTTTAACTTTTTCTGAAAATGTTTACTTTTCCTGAAAGTTTTACTTTTTTTGAAAACTTTCTTCTAATAATTTCCACATTTTTCGAATTTTCCACATTTTCACACAGAATTTCAAATTTTTTCAACATTTTGACTTTTTTTGTAAAATTCTGCTCTGAAAATTTTGACAATTTCGATTTATTTTCAATTAAAAGTTTAGTAGAACGGACTGGTCCTTGGTTATCCTCAAAAATTGAAATACAAATCTTGCCTCCTGAAACCAAGAAAGATTAAAAAACACAACAAAGTGCTTTAGAGCAACCTTTGTTCTGTTTTTTTTTTAATCTCTTGATTTCAGGGGACAAGACTTGTATTTCAATTAAAATTTTGACTTTTTCGGAATATATCGAATTTTTTTTAAAGGCTGACCCAAAAATGTTTTAAAAATTTCTTAACCTCAAAATTACCAGATTTTTCTCATCTTTTCCACATTTTTAAATTTTTTTTCGAAAATATGAATTTTTGTGAATATTCTATCTTATATAATTTTTATTTTTTCATAAATTTTTTCTAGAAATTTATTTTATCTAAAAATATTTTGCAAATTATTTTGCAAATTTTACTTTTCCTGAAAATTTTTAATTATTCTGAAAATGTTTACCTTTTTTGAAAAAAATCTCTATTTAAATATTTTTGACTTTTTTAATTAAAAATTGAACTACAAATCTTGTCTCCTAAAACCAAGAAAGATTAAAAAACACAACGAAACGCGTTAGAGCAACCTTTGTTCTGTTTTTTTTAATCTTTCTTGATTTCAGGGGACAAGACTTGTATTTCAATTAAAATTTTGACTTTTTTGGAATATATCGAATTTTTTTTAAAGGCTGACCCAAAAATGTTTAAAAAAATTTCCAAACCTGAAAATTACCAGATCTTTCTAATCTTTTCCACTTTTTTAAAACTTTTTTCGAAAATATGAATTTTTGTGAATATTCTATCTTATATAATTTTTATTTTTTCATAATTTTTTTTTAGAAATTTATTTTATTTAGAAATGCATTGCAAATTATTTTGCAAATTTGACTTTTCCTGAAAATTTTTAATTATCCTGAAAATGTTTACTTTTTCTAAAAAATTTCTCTGTTTAAATATTTTTGCTTTTTTTAATTTGCCTAACACTTTTCCTGTTTTTGTAACATTATATTCTACCAGAGATTTTTGATATTGCGGATTTTCACTTATTTAAAAATGTGGAATCATTTTAAAATGCTGACCTGAAAATAATATAAAACTTTGAAAATCTCGAAATCTCCAGATTCTTCAAAATTTCCACATTTTTAAAATTTTCGACTTTTTCTAAAGTTTCTAAAATTCATGAATTTTTCCAGAATTGACATTTTTGTGGAAATTCTATTCTATCTTATAAAATTTTTATTTTTTGCTTATATTTATTATTTTCGAGATTTCACTTTTTTGTAAATTTCGGCTTCTTTAGAAATTTTCTTTTCTTCTTTTCTGAATTTTGACTTTTTTCGAAATATCCATTTCTTTCAAAAAATTTTTTTGAACTTAGTCTTGGGCTAAAAATTTTGCCTTTGGAAATTCAACCATTTTGAGAAATTCAACTTTTTTTTACAAAATATTGAATTTTTCATGGTTTTTTTCCAACAGTGGAGTTTTTTAAAATTTCACATTCATCAGGCAGGCATTTTATATATTTTTCCGTTTAAAAAATATTGACACATTGAAAATTTAAAAATTTTTACACAATTTCTGTTCTTGTGAGATTTCAACATTTTTTAAATTTTGGCTTTTTCTGGAGATTTCCACTTCTCTTTGAAAACTGTGAATTTTCATCAATATTTAATTATCTTTTAACGTTTTAACGTTTCTAAAACTTTCGAAATTTTTCCGAAATTTTTATTTATCATAAACCTCTTCTTTTTTAAAAAATTACGACCCTTGTAATTGTTGAAAATTTTGAAAAATTTTAACTATTTTAAAAGTGTCCACTTTTTTAGAAGTTTCTCTTTGAAGATGACAGCTTGGCCGCCGAAACACGTTAAAGCAACCTTTGTTGTGTTTTTTAATCTTTCTTAGTGGTTAGTTTCAGGAGACAAGTTCTTTATTTCAATTTTTAAAAGTTTAAACCTTCTTAATTTTTTAAACTTCAAAATTCCCACCTTTTCAACATTTTCGAGTTTTCCTGAAAATTTGAATCTTTGTTAACAATTTATTTTTTCAAAATTTGAAGTTTTTTCAAAATTGCTTTCAGAGATTTACCTTCTCTAGAACTTTTTTCTTTTTTTTTGTGATTTCACTTTTTTGTAATGCAGAATATTTTAGACTATATTGCTTATTTTAAACAATTTGGATAAATAAAAGTTTTTCTTTCTTTTTCCTTTGGATTTTGACTATTTTCGAATTAGTTATTCATTTCGAAATTTTCCTTATTTCAGTCTTCTGCTACAAATTTTGACTCTTAAACATTCAACCTTTTCGACTGATTCGCCTGTTGTTTAGAAGATATTGAATTATTATTTTTTTCAAATGTAAATTTTTGCAAATGTTACATTTTCTGACATTTTTTTTTTAAATTTTGACTTTAATGAAAGTTTAGATTGTTTTACAAAACTCTTCCTCACAAGAAAGAAAATTTTGTAAGACGATCTAAAGATTTTTAAAACATTTTCAAAACTTTGACTTTTTTCGAAGTCTCGACTTCTTTCAAAATTCTGAATTTTAACCAAAATTTGATTTTCCTCAAAGTTTCTACTTTTTAAAAATGTCTTTTTTTCCAAAACTTCTATTTTTCATAAATTTGATATTTTTGAATAACTACGACTAAAAAATGTAGAAATTTTTCAAAAATGTTTACTTTAAAATTTTAACTACTTCAAACATATTCACTTTCTGAAAAATTTCAAAATTTCTAGTTTTTCAAACATTCAACTTATTTCAAAATTCCGAGGTTTTCCCAACTTATTGTGAATACTTTGATTTTTAATATTTAAACTTTTTTCAAAATATCTTTGCAAAATTGTTAACTTCTTTTCGTAAATTTGGATTCAATTAAATTGGAAAATTTGAACTTTTTTAAAAATTTGCTTTAATATCAAATAACAAATTTTGTTTTTAAATTATTGACATTTTTTTGGTCAAGCAAACTAATAAAACAACGATAACCCGAAAAACCATAATAGAAAAAAAATCTTTTAATCCAAACCTTATTTAATTATATATTACGAATATTTTTTCCAAATTTCCATTTTTTCAAAATTTACAACTTTTTTTCAAAATATCCAATTTATTTTCAAATTTTCCTATTTTTTCTCCACATTTCATTTTTCAACCACCTTATTTCATTTTTTTTTTTCAAAATTTCAATTTTCTTTTTCAAGAACCTTTTGCTTTATTTTCAAAATTTCGATATTAGATTAGAAATAACCATTTATTGGGAAAACAAAATTGAAAAGAAAAAAAATTATTTTAATTTCTTATTTTTTAAATTATTGATGTTTAATTCCTGTATTTTTTTTGTCGTTTTAAATTTATTCGTCTAGCTTTTTTTTATTGATGAAATTTTGGATTTAAACTTAGGGGGGGACTCTTGGAACTTTTTTCGTAACTTCAAACTCTCATATCTTCCAAATCAAAAGTCGTAGCTCAATTGGGTTTTTAGATTTGTAATCTACGGGTCAAAATCCAACTTATAATGTGCCATTTAATCTTAAATGATAACTTTTGAATTTCAACCTTTGGAAATGTGACGAAAATTTGAAAATTTCAAAATTTTAGAGGCTTGTAACTCGTAAACGGATAATCATAGCCCAAGTTGGTTTTCAGACTGTGATTCTACCTCTTGACAACTCTACGAGAAAGCCATAAATACACTTTCAAAAATGGACATTTTTCCATGCTTCGGAAGAAGGGGGGCCCTTTGAACTTTTTTCCTAACTTCAAACTCTCATATCTTCTAAACCAAAAGTAGTAGCTCAATTGGGTTTTTAGATTTGTAATCTACCGGTCAAGATCCAACTTTTAATGTACTATTTAATCTTAAATGATAACTTTTGACTTTCAACCTTTGGAAATGTGACGAAAATTGGAAAATTTCGAAATTTTAGAGGCTTGTAACTCGTAAACGGATAATCATAGCTCAAGTTGGTTTTCCGACTTTGATTCTACCTCTCAAAAACTTTATGAAATAGCCATAAATACACTTTTAAAAAAATGGGAATTCTTTCATGTTTCGGAAGAAGGGGGGACCCTTTGAACTTTTTTCGTAACTTCAAACTCTCATATCTTCCAAACCAAAAGGCGTAGCTCAATTGGGTTTTTAGATTTGTAATCTACGGGTCAAAATCCAACTTAAAATGTGCCATTTGATCTTTAATGATAACTTTTAAATTTCAACCTTTAAAAATGTGGCGAAAATTTGAAAATTTCGAAATTTTAGAGACTTGTAACTCGTAAACGGATAATCATAGCCCAAGTTGGTTTTCCGACTTTGATTCTACCTCTCAAAAACTTTATGAAATAGCCATAAATACACTTTAAAAAAATGGGAATTCTTTCATGTTTCGGAAGAAGGGGGGACCCTTTGAACTTTTTTCGTAACTTCAAACTCTCATATCGTCCAAACCAAAAGTCCTAACTCAATTGGGTTTTTAGATTTGTAATCTATGGGTCAAGATCCAACTTATAATGTGCCATTTAATCTTAAATGATAACTTTTGAATTTCAACCTTTGGAAATGTGACGAAAATTTGAAAATTTCGAAATTTTAGAGGCTTGTAACTCGTAAACGAATAATCATAGCCCAAGTTGGTTTTCAGACTCTGATTCTACCTCTCGAAAACTCTATGAAAAAGCCGTAAATACACCTTCAAAAAATGGAAATTTTTCCATGTTTCGGAAGAAGGGGGGACCCTTTGAATTTTTTTCGTAACTTCAAATTCTCATATCTTCCAAACCAAAAGTCGTAGCTCAATTGGGTTTTTAGACTTGTAATCTACCAGTCAAGATCCAACTTATAATGTGCCATTTAATCTTGAATGATAACTTTCGACTTTCGACCTTTGGAAATGTGGCGAAAATTTGAAAATTTCGAAATTTTCGAGGCTTGTAATTCGTAAACGGATAGTCATAGCCCAAGTTGGTTTTCAGACTCTGATTCTACCTCTCGAAAACTCTATTAAAAAGCCATAAATACATTTTCAAAAAATGGAAATTTTTCCATGCTTCGGAAGAAGGGGGGCCCTTTGAACTTTTTTCCTAACTTCAAACTCTCATATCTTCCAAACCAAAAGTCGTAGCTCAATTGGGTTTTTAGATTTGTAATCTACGGGTCAAGATCCAACTTATAAGATGCCATTTAATCTTGAATGATAACTTTTGAATTTCAATCTTTGAAAATGTGACGAAAATTTGAAAATTTCGAAATTTTAGAGGCTTGTAACTCGTAAACGGATAATCATAGCCCAAGTTGGTTTTTAGAGTCTGATTCTACCTCTCGAAAACTCTATAAAAAAGCCATAAATACACTTTCGAAAAATGGAAATTTTTCCATGTTTCGGAAGAAGGGGGGACCCTTTGAACTTTTTTCGTAACTTCAAACTCTCATATCTTCCAAACCAAAAGTCGTAGCTCAATTGGGTTTTTAGATTTGTAATTTACGAGTCAAAATCCAACTTATAATGTGCCATTTGATTTTAAATGATAACTTCTTAATTTCAAATTTTGGAAATGTGACGAAAATTTGAAAAATTCAAAATTTTAGAGGCTTGTAACTGGTAAACGGATAATCAAAGCCCAAGTTGGTTTTTAGACTCTGATTCTACCTCTCGAAAACTCTATAAAAAAGCCATAAATACACCTTCAAAAAATGGAAATTTTTCCATGTTTCGGAAGAAGGGGGACCCTCTGAACTTTTTTTGTGACTTTAAACCCTCATATCTTCCAAACCATAGTCATAGCTCAATTTGGTTTTCGGATTCGGAATCTACGAATCAAAATCCATATGATAAAGTACTTTCAAATCTTAAATAATGATTTTTAAATTTTGACCCCAGGAAATTTGGTGAAAATAAGAAAATTTTGTAATCTTGGAGGTTTGTAACTCGTAAACGGATAGTCATAGCCCAGTTTAGTTTTTAGACTCTGATTTTAAGTCCCAAAAACTTTATAAAAAAGCCATACATGTACTTTCGGTAAATTAAAATGTTATCATGTTTCGGAAGAAGGAAGGAATTTTGGATCTTTTTTCGCAACTTGAAGTTACGAAACTTGAAGTTACGACAATTTTTTTAGAAATTAAAATACAAACCTTGTTTCCTGAAACCAAGAAAGATTAAAAGAATACACAACAAAGATTGCTCTAACGCGTTTCGACAGCTAAGCTATCATCTTCAGAGAGATACTGAATTTTTTTCTTTGAATTCCCAATTTTTTTCTAACATTTCGTAAATTAACCCATTTTTTTTTTAGTTTTGACTACTTTTAAAATGTCTATTGTAGACCGGTTAGGTATTGAGGGCTTCCACCAAATTCACTCTCAAAAAAAGTTCGCTAATGATTTTTACAATGGATTTAACGATATTCAGTACAATAGTTTTTTTTGGCAAAATATTTTTTTTCTAATGACCTATAAAAGCAAGAAAATTAGACAAAATCGTAAAAATGCCAAATTGGGAAAAAATGACAAACAGTTGCGTTAGAGTTGAGGCTCTAGTCATAATGTTTGGCAGATGTCCCAGATGATAATTTTAGAAAAAAAAAACCATAAATGATTAAAAAAATAAAACTAAACAATATACATTATAAGGTTTTCTTTTCAGCTTCGGGGATACTGAGCCATATTTCCATCATGATGAACCCTAGCAATGACAACCGGAAAAGAAGACAAGCTTTTGGACCTCCTGACGTACCCATTGTTTATTAATATTTTAGGATAAATAAAAATATTATGAAAATTTATATAGCCTTTTTATTTGATATAATGATTATTTTATTATTGATCTAAGATCAGAATTTCACTGCTCAGAATTAATTTCTAAATCACAAGCTCATGTTACCAGAAATTAAAATATGAAAAAAAGCAAAATGATTCCCTTGATTGTGCTTCAAGAAAAATTATTTCTAAACCAAATTTATGATTCTGAGACGTACAATAATTCAAAAAAAATAATTCCAAATGCAACAGTTTAAATTTTTTTGATAAAATGACAAAATAAGTTAAAGCTTTATCGTGGTTAGATTTTTAATTAATTTTTCGTCGGTAAAACGTAAAAGTTCCAATAAAAATGTAAAATACACAATTTCGAAATTTTATTATTTCATTAATAAAATAAATTCCACGGTTATGGAAAACGTCCGAGGGTCCGTACAGCAGCCACAAAAGAAGCTAAACATAAACCATGATAAAATAAAGCTTTTGACAGAGCAATTAGTATAATTGCCCCTACTTCTTCAGTTGGGTGCATTTAAATAATTCACTAGTTGGGATTTTATCGCGCCATTAATTGGAAAAGGAAGGGCTTCTTAATAAAATTATTAAAATATGGTCCGTGTTTGGATATTTTATAGAGTGGCAGGCACTAATTGAGACTGTGGGATGCACCACAGGGGTCCCAGGACATTCTCAGGTGTTTCCATCTGCCACCGACCACCGGTTACAAACTGTACCCATCATGGTCGCCGCACTGTCTAGCGTTCCACTCTCGAGCTATTTCTATACACCGTCCGCGGCAGAATACCCAAGAAGGTGGTTCATTCAAAAGTGAAACTGGAATTCTTAGGTAAAGCTACAGTTAACTTTAAATTATTAATTTGTGGTTCATATTTAGCAAGAATTAACAAAAAAATGAAAAAAGAAGATGATTTCAAATTGATAATATAGTGACTCTGTCTTAAACTGTCCACGATAGTCTCTGGTTCAGTCTATTTAGTCTCTGGTCCACGATTATGCGTATTATTCAAAAAAATAAGTCATGGGGATTGCCGCAGAAGTGAAAACTTAAAACTAGAAAATAGTAACGCTTTTTTAATACTTAAATTAATTTATATGAACAATTAAAATTTTATAGTGTGTGTGGTGTTTCTCGCTTGGTGGGTGCCGCGTTCAAACCCCGCTGCCGATGACCTATGACGTATTTTTAAATCTATTACGCAGTTTACTCATAGCTACATAACAGTGTTAACGTTAGAGTATATTGATAGCGTGATGGTGATCTATAGAAGCTTTCCCTCCAAAAAAGAAAAAGGAAACACAATTAAGAGAAGTTGATAAACTTGAGCAGTATAATTGGGTTGCCATTCCTAAAATTCCCCACGATTTCGTATTATTATTTCACGAGCTCGAAAGCAAACATTTCACTTTCACTAGCGATAATCAGAATCACAAACGCCCTGTGTACAAATTGTAAAGTAAGCACCCTACACTCGAATTAATCTCTTTAGGAGCACATCATTCGCACAAGAAGACAACAAACAACCATCTCCCGATGATTACATATGCCAGTCGCTCTTCGACGATCCCTCTATTCAAATAAATTCACTAGCGAACACTTGCGGTGACGCTAAAAATCCCCATTAAAACGCATGCAGGTCTTTTGTGCGAATTAAATAGCAGGGCAAATAGTTGCGTATGTGCGTGTGACAAGACCCACCCTGAAGACGGTCATTAACACGAGGAGCCCCGTCGCGATGCTGCCACACTCAATTGACGAGTCCATGAACGGTTTAAAAGCGTCGAGAGTGTTGTGTGTTGGTTGCAGATTGCTTCAATGGCACTCTATTGAATAAGAAATTAAACTCCTTTTACTTCAAATGCTGAAAGATACAAAAAAAACCTCCAAGTAATAGTCGCTTTGTAGAGAATTCCAGCATACAAAACGATAAAATTCTTCTTGCATATTACACCATACACTTAGATAAAGTTTTCAATTGTTCAACTTTCTTGACACGGTTTTATTAATTTTCGAATTGTTTTCTATTTGTTAAATCAGGGCTGGATTTAGGCTCGTCCTAAGCTATTTGAGGTATAAGGCCAGTATTGCTAGGTAAATATTAATTTTATTACTTTACCCGGAACTTTCTAACAAGAAATAAAAGGTTGTCAAGCTTTGGTGCTTCGAGGATTTCTGATAACCTAAAAAAAAGCTTTCTGGCTGAGCTGAAGAATTTTGGTGACCAAAAAAAAAAAAAACTCGTCACACTTCAGCGACTCGTAGGGTAACCTAACGAAGAAACAAAAACTTTTCGAAGAGGCACCACAATTTTGGTGACCAAAAAAAATTTTTTAAAAATGGTCCTCAAGCTATTTTTCCTTTACAAGTCAGTCACTGCCAATTATGATGTTTTGTAGGTCCCCAAAGATGCTGGTGGTCCTAAGCTATAGGTTGTACAACTTATACGAAATCCAGCACTGTGTCCAATCAGTAAATCTGGTCTAGGAGAACTTAGATTTTATAATTATATCTTAATTCATCATATATCAGTTTAATTGGGTTACTAACGGAATTCATAGTTGCAACGTTGCTAAAAATAGAGAAAATATAATATCTGGTCACGCGATAGCTATCGTTATATGCTTCAGACTGTCGAGAATCAACAGCAATCGCCACTTACTTCCAATAGCCGCGTTCACTGCTGAAAGACTTTGTGACAAGCCACCACGTTGACTAAAGATGGAATTATATTTAGATTGTGTAGATGGGGCAGTTTAAATTTGACTCTAAGTTCTAAGGGTGGAAAAAGTGCATAATGACGCAGTCTCTGAATTAATGATTAGAGAAGAAATACGTCTTCGGATTTACTCTTTGGAATCCTAAAGTTTTCCTATCAAAAAATAAATGAAACGCAGCTGTAATTAATAGATCGATTCAGTTGGGGGTGTTTGTATTTAATTAGAATGAAACGTAGCCGGATTATATAACGTTGAGTCAACTCGATCAATTACTAAAACTTTAATTACAAATTGCAATCGACACTGAATATTGTTTTTGCTTTCTAGCAAACATTCAGTCATTGAATCTAAGTTGGGGCCTCAATTACTAAGACGAAGCAAAACTAGTAATTTTAGCTTCTTAAAATAAATATCTAATTGCAGAATTGAAGCAAATAATTCTTTTTGTAACCAAGAGCCTAAGGCAGTGGTTCCCCAAACTGTCAACATAATTTTTCCTGACGTTGAGTACCCTTCGTTAAAAAATTGCTTCCTAACTAATATATAAATGATGAAGTGTGTTTGTCTGTCTGTTTGTCTACTGAACGTATCAACGAATTTGAACAAAACATATTTCTGCAATTTACACGCAGTCTTTAAAAATGTGCAAGCTGATAAAGTTAGTTTTGTTAATCCAATTTAATTTTTTTAGTTTTTTAGACATCTGAAGCCACCTGTGCGTACCACATTTTAGGAAACACTGCCCTAAGGGATTAAAAAGGTGATGAAACTCTATACAGAACTGAACCATTTTTTAAAGTTAGAAATATGAAACTTGATGTTTAGGTTTCCCTTTATAAATAAATCAGTATCGGCGTTTTTGGAAATTCATCCCATAGAAGGATAAAATCTGCTTTTTAAAATTCTAAACAATGTCTGACAGACAATGGGTCTTGAAGCATGGAATTTTGTGGAATACAAAATACGAAATACGAAATACGAAATACGAAATACGAAATACGAAATACGAAATACGAAATACGAAATACGAAATACGAAATACGAAATACGAAATACGAAATACGAAATACGAAATACGAAATACGAAATACGAAATACGAAATACGAAATACGAAATACGAAATACGAAATACGAAATACGAAATACGAAATACGAAATACGAAATACGAAATACGAAATATGAAATACTAAGTACGAAATACGAAATACGAAATACGAAATACGAAATACGAAATACGAAATTACGAAATACGAAATACGAAATACGAAATACGAAATACGAAATACGAAATACGAAATACGAAATACGAAATACGAAATACGAAATACGAAATACGAAATACGAAATACGAAATACGAAATACGAAATACGAAATACGAAATACGAAATACGAAATACGAAATACGAAATACGAAATATCGAAATACGAATACGAAATACGAAATACGAAATACGAAATACGAATACGAAATACGAAATACGAAATACGAAATACGAAATACGAAATACGAATACGAAATACGAAATACGAAATACGAAATACGAAATACGAAATACGAAATACGAAATACGAATTACGAAATACGAAATACGAAATACGAAATACGAAATACGAAATACGAAATACGAAATACGAAATACGAAATACGAAATACGAAATACGAAATACGAAATACGAAGTACTAAGTACTAAGTACGAAATACGAAATACGAAATAGGAAACACGAAATACAAAATAGGAAATAGGAAATGGGTTTGTTCCAAATTTTGAGTATTTTCATCAAAATTTCGTTTTTCTTCAAAATTTTAATTATCTACGTTTGACTTCAAAATTTCAGCTTTATCCGGAGTTTGGAGTTTTAAAAAATGCTATGTTTTAAGTAAATCGAATATTTTTGACAATTTTAACTTTTCTGACAATTTCGACTTTTTCAAATTTGGTTTTTGAAAATTTCAGTTGTTTATGAAAATTTAACGCTGAACATTTTTCACAAGTCGAGATTTCTTAAAAGATTGGATTTGTGCCAAATTTTGTCAATTTTCATCAAAATTTCATCTTTTATCAAAATCTTGATTCTTTTAAAAGTTTGTGTAAAAAATTTTCGCTTCATCCAGAATTTCGATTTTTCCAAAAATTTAGCTTCTTCCAATTTTCGAATATTTTTGAAAATTTTAACTTTTCTGATGATTTCGACACCTTTAAAGTTTTAATTTGCGAAATTTGTTTTTGAAAACTTTTTACAATGAACATCTTTGATAAGTCCAGTTTTTTGAAAGTTTGGATTTGTTCCAAATTTTGACTATTTTCATCAACATTTTATCTTTATTTAAATTTTGATTTTTTTTAAAGGTTTGGCTACAAAATTTTCGCTTCATCCAGAATTATGATATTTTTCAAAAATTTAACTTCTTCAAATTTTCGACTATTTTTGAAAGTTCAACTTTTATGATGAAATTTTTAAACTTTTAATTTTGGAAAAATTTTTGTGAAAACTTGACAATAAACATTTTTGATAAATCGAGTTTTTTAAAGGGTTGGATTTGTTCCAAATTTTAACTATTTTCCAAGTCTTCTCAAGTTTTTGAATATTTTTAAAATCTTTAACTTTGCTGACCATTTCGACATTTTTAAACTTTTAATTTTCGAAATTTTTTTTGAAAACTTGCTAATTAACATATTTGATAAGTCAAGTTTTTTAAAAGTTTGAATTTGTTCCAAATTTTGACTATTTTTCATCAAAATTTCATCTTTCATCAAAATTTTGATTTTTTTTAATGTTTGGAAATAGGAAATAGGAAATAGGAAATAGAAAATAGAAAATAGGAAATAGGAAATAGGAAATAGGAAATAGGAAATAGGAAATAGGAAATAGGAAATAGGAAATAGGAAATAGGAAATAGGAAATAGGAAATAGGAAATAGGAAATAGGAAATAGGAAATAGGAAATAGGAAATAGGAAATAGGAAATAGGAAATAGGAAATAGGAAATAAAAAATAGGAAATAGGAAATAGGAAATAGGAAATAGGAAATAGGAAATAGGAAATAGGAAATAGGAAATAGGAAATAGGAAATAGGAAATAGGAAATAGGAAATAGGAAATAGGAAATAGGAAATAGGAAATAGGAAATAGGAAATAGGAAATAGGAAATAGGAAATAGGAAATAGGAAATAGGAAATAGGAAATAGGAAATAGGAAATAGGAAATAGGAAATAGGAAATAGGAAATAGGAAATAGGAAATACAAAATACGAAATACTAAATACGAAATACCAAATACGAAATACGAAAAAGGAAATACGAGATACGAGATAGGAAATACGAAATACGAAGTACGAAGTACGAAATACGAAATACGAAATACGAAATACGAAATACGAAATACGAAATACGAAATACGAAATACGAAATACGAAATACGAAATACGAAATACGAAATACGAAATACGAAATACGAAATACGAAACATGAAATACTAAGTACGAAGTACGATATACGAAATAGGAAATACGAAATACGAAATATGACAAACGAAATACATTTAAAAAAAACCAAAATTTTTAAAAATATTCCAAATTTTAAAAAAATATCCATATTTAAAATAATTCTTAATGAAGTGCTCAAAAAAGTTGAAATTTTTAAAAGATCTAAATTACTATTTCTTCACTAAAAAACGAAAATCGAAATTATCAGAAAGGTCGAAATTTTCAAAAAAGGTTGCAATTTTTAAATGGTAATATTTTCAACAAAAAATAAATATTTTGAATATTTTAAAAGTTTACCGAAAAGACGAACGGTTTTTTGAGTCAAAAATTTAATTGGAAATTTACAAAATATAAATAAATTAAATCATAATTTTTAAAAAATACCGAACTTTTGAAAAGAAAGTCGAAATTTTGAAAAATGAAACGTCAACATCAAATTGTTGACTTTTTTCAAAAAAAAAGTAGAATGTTTTAGAAAAAGTCGACATTTTAAGAAATGCCGTAACTTAAGAAAAGTCAAAATTTTCAAAGACGAAATTTTCAAAAAAAATCGAAAAAGTCGACATTTTAAGAAAATATCAGAATTTAAAAATTGAAAGTTTGCAAAAAAATTTGCCTTCTAAAAAAAGTTGTAACAAAAGAATCAAATTTAATACGAATTAAAATTTTTAATGAAAGTTAATATTTGGAAAAAAAACGAATTTTAAAACAGGTGACATTTAAAAAAAATCAAAAACCTAAATAAGGCAAAATTCTTGAAAAGAACAAGTTTTCAAACACTACATTTTCGTAATAAGTAGGAATTTTGAGGAGGTGAAAGTTTTGCAAAAGCGTTGTAATTTTTAAAAAAGTCGATATTTTCAAAAAAAATCAAAACACTCGAAATTTTTATGAAAAAAACGAAATTTTAAAAAAATTATATATCTTTCTACGTAGACCCGAGGAATTTAGACATTTTGATAAATATCGAAATTTCGAGAAAAAATCTAGTCTTAACAAAATCCAAATTTTGACAAAAAATCCAAATTATGAAAAAAGAGTGTAAATTTTGAAATAAAATCAAAATTTGGACTAAATCCAACCTTTCAAAAAACTTGACTTATCAAAATTGTTCATTGACAAGTTTTCAAGAAAAATTTTTGAAAATTAAAATTTTGAAAATGTTGAAATCATCAGAAAAATTAAAATTTTCAAAAATGATCGAAAATTTGAAGAGGTAAATTTTTGAAAATATTGAAATTCTGGATAAGGCAAAAATTTTGTAGCCAAACATTTAACAAACTCAAAATTTTGATAAAGGATGAAATTTTGATGAAAATAATCAAGATTTGGAACAAATCCGATCTTTCAAAATACTCGACTTATCAAAAATATTCAATGGCAAGTTTACAAAAATAAAAATTTTCGAAAATTAAAAGTTTAAAAATGGCGAAATCATCATACAAATTAAAGATTTTATAAAGAATCGAAAATTTGAAGAAGTTAAATTTTTGGAAAAATCGAAATTCTGGATAAAGCAAAAATTTTGTAGACAAACTTTTAAAACAATCAAAATTTAAATAAAGACAAAATTTTGATGAAAATAGTGCAAATTTGGAACAAATCCAAACTTTGAAAAAACTTGACTTACCAAAAATGTTCATTGGTGGGTTTACAGAAAAAAACTCCAAAATTGTCAAAATTATCAGAAAAGTTAAGATTTTCAAAAATAGTCGAAAATTTGAAGAAGTTAAATATTTGAAAAAAATTGAAATTCTGGATGAAACGAAAATCTTGTGGACGAACGTTTAAAAAAATTAAAATTTTGCTATAAGATGGAATTTTGATGAAAATAGTCAACATTTAGAACAAATGCAAACTTTCAAAAAACTCGCAAGTTTAAAAAAAGAATTTTCAAACATTAAAAGTTTTAAAATGTCGAAATCATCAGAAAAGTGAAAAAATTTCAAAATTAGTCGAAAATTTGAAGGAGTTAAATTTTTGAAAAAATCGTAATTCTGGATGAAGCGAAAATTTTGTAGCCGAACATTTAAAAACTCAAAATTTTAATAAAAGATAAAATTTTGATGAAAATAGTGAAAATTTGGAACAAATCCAAACTTTCAAAAAACTTGCCCTATCAAAAATGTTCATTGGCAAAATTTCAAAAGAAACTTTCGAAAATTAAAACGTTAAAATTGTCGAAATTATCAGAAAAGTTAAAACTTTCAAAAATTGTTGAAAATTTGAGAAGTTAAATTTTTGGAAAATCGAAATTTTGGATGAAGCAAAAATTATGTAGCGAAACATTTAAAAAAATTAAAATTTTGATACAAAATGATATTCTGATGAAAATAGTCAAAATTTGGAACAAATTTAAACTTTCAAAAAACTCGATTTATCAAAAATGTTCATGGCAAGTTTTCAACAAAAAAACTTGAAAAAGTAAAAGTTTGAAAATGTTGAGATCTTCATAAAAGTTAAAGATTTCAAAAATAGTCGAAAATCTGGAGAAATTAAGTTTTTGAAAAAATCGTTATTCTGAATAAACAAAAATGTTGTAGCCAAACATTAAAAAAAATCAAAATTTTAATATAAAATGATATTTTGATGAAAATAGTCAAAATTTGGAACAAATCCAACCCTTCAAAAACTCGACTTATCAAAGATGTTCATTGTCAAGTTTTCACAAAAAATTTTCGAAAATTAAAAGTTTAAAAATATCGAAATCATCATAAAAGTTAAAGATTTCAAAAATAGTCAAAAATTGGAAGAAGCTAAATTTTTCGAAAAATCGAAATTCTGGATGAAGCGAAAATTTTGTAGCTAAACTTTTAAAAAAATCAAAATTTTGATATAAGATGAAATTTTGATGAAAATAGTCAAAATTTGGAACAAATCCAACCCTTCAAAAAGTCGACTTACCAAAGATGTTCATTGTCAAGTTCTCACAAAAAATTTTCGAAAATTAAAAGTTTAAAAATATTGAAATCATCATAAAAGTTAAAGATTTCAAAAATAGCCAAAAATTGGAAGAAGCTAAATTTTTCGAAAAATCGAAATTCTGGATGAAGCGAAAATTTTGAAGCTAAACTTTTAATAAAATCAAAATTTTGGTAAAAGATGAAATTTTGATGAAAATAGTCAAAATTTTGTACAAATCCAAACTTCCAAAAACCTAGACTTATCAAAAATGTTCACTGGCATGTTTTCAAAAATTAAAAGTTTAAAAATGTCGAAATCATCAGAAAAGTTAAAGATTTCAAAAATAGTTAAAAATTTGAAGAAGTTAAATTTTTGAAAAAATCATAATTTCGGATGAAGCGAAAATGTTGTAGCCAAACTTTAAAAAAAAATCAAAACTTTGATAAAAGATGAAAGTTTGATTAAAATAGTCAAAAGTTGGAAAATATCCAAATTTTTAAAAAACTCGACTTATCAAAAATGTTCATTGGCAGGTTTTTAAAAAAAAAAATTTAAAAATTAAAATTTTAAAAATGTCGAAGTCATCAGCAAAGTTTAATATTTTAAAAATAGTCAAAAATTTGAAGAAGTTAAAAATCAAAATTCTGAATGAAGCGAAAACTTTGTAGACAAACTCTTAAGAGAATCAAAATTTTGATAAAAGATGAAATTTTGATGAAAATAGACAAAATTTGGAACAAATCCTATCTTTTAAAAAAACTCGACTTATGAAAAATGTTCAGTGTTAAGTTTTTCAAAAACACCTGAAATTTTCAAAAAGCCAATCTTGGAAGAGTCAAAATTGTCAGAAAAGTTAAAATTTTCAAAAATATTCGATTTACTTAAAACATAACATTTTTTAAACACTCCAAACTCCGTTTAAAGCTGAAATTTTGAAGTCAAACGTCGAAAATTAAAATTTTGAAGAAAGACGAAATTTTGATGAAAATAGTCAAAACTTGGAACAAACCCAACCTTTTAAAAAACTCGACTTATGAAAAAGGTTCAGTGTCAATTTTTCAAAAACACCTGAAATTTTTGAAAAGCCAATTTTTGAGGAAGTAGAAATTGTCAGAAAAGTTAAAATTTTTAAAAATAATGTATTTTCTTAAAACGTAACATTTTTTAAAAATTCGAAACTCCAGATAAACCTTAAATTTTGAAGTCAAACGTCGAAATTTAATATTTTGAGGAAAGACAAAATTTTGATAAAAATAGTGAAAGTTTATAACAAATCCAACCTTTTAAAAAAACTGGATTAATGAAAAATGCTCTGTCAAATTTTTAAAAACACCTGAAATTTTTGAAAAGCTAATTTCTGAAACAGTCGAAATTGTTAAAAAAGTTAGAAATTTCAAAAAAAAAATATTCGATTTTCTTAAAACATAACATTTTTTAAAAAATCGAAGCTCCAGATGAAACTGAAATTTTGAAGTCAAACGTCGAAATTTAATATTTTGGAGAAGGAAGAAATTTTGATGAAAATAGTCAATATTTGGAACACATCCAACATTTTAAAAAAATCGACTCATGGAAAATCTTCAGTGTCAATTTTTCAAAAACACCTGAAATTTTCGAAAAATCAATTTTTGAAAGAGTCGAAATTATCAGAAAAGTTGAAATTTTCAAAAATATTCGAAATTCTTATAACCTAAAATGTTTTAAATAATCAAAACTGCGTATAAAGCTGAAATTTTGAAGTCAAACGTCGAAAATTAAAATTTTGAAGGAAGACGAAATTTTGATGAAAATAGTCAAAATTTGGAACAAACCCAATCTTTTTAAAAACTCGGCTCATGAAAAATATTCAGTGTCAATTTTTCAAAAACACCTGAAATTTTCAAAAAGCCAATTTTTGAAAAAGTAGAAATTGTCAGAAAAGTTGAAATTTTCAAAAATATTCGACTTTTCTAAAACAAAATATTTTAAAAAAATCCAAACTCCGGATAAAGCTAAAATTTTGAGGTCAAACGTCAAAATTTAACATTTTGAAGAGACGAAATTTTGATGAAAAAGGTCAAAATTTGGAACAAACCCAACCTTTTAAAAATGTTGAATTATAAAAAATGTTCAGAGTCAAATTTTCAAAAACACATGAAATTTTCGAAAAACTAAATTTTGAAAAGGTCGAAATTATCAGAAAAGTATGAAATTTTCAAAAATATTCCAAATTCTTAAAATATAAAATTTTTTAAATAATCGAATCCTTGGTAAAGCTGAAATTTTGAAGTCGGACGTCAAAAATTATTAAAGAAAGGCGAAATTTTCATGAACATGGTTAAAATTTTGAAATGAAATCAAGATATTGAGAAAAATTCACAAACTGTTTAGAAAATTGTCAACAAACCATAAAAATTTAAATATTGCCAAACTGGGCCGAAGAAATGTTAAATAAATTGAAAAAAAACATAATATTTCCGGTCAATAAGGGTCTACCATGAAGAATAAAAATTCAAAAGTTTGAAAACTCGACATGTTCACGAAAACAAAATTTTAACAAGGTTTAGGAATTTTAAAAATAAAATTTTTAAAAATGTCTAAATTTTTAAAAATGTCATAATTTTTGAAAACTCAAAAATTTATGATAAAAACGAAATCTTCTGTAAAGTAAAAATGTGCAAAATAACGTCTTATTTTTGCAAAAAGTCGAGGTTTTGAAAAGAAGAGTTAAAATGTTGAAAAAACTTCGAAATGTTGGAGAAAAGACTGAAATTTTTTTGGGCGAAAGTTGAAAAATAAAAATCGAAATTTTGGAAAAATTTCGAAAGTAAATAGATCGATTTATTATCGTTAAAGAAAATGCTAACCGTACAGTAGTAAGTGGTATCTACTTACTTTAGCTAGTTAATTATTATAAACCTAATTTGTTAGTAACTTTTCTGTTTAATAAGATATTGTAGCAAAATGTAAATTATAGAATTTAGTACGTAAGAAATTTTTCTAGAAAGATCTGATAAAGGAAAATCGGCCGCGATAACGAAGACGAAGCAAACGGCAGATAAGCGTTCCAGAAATTTCGGCAAACGATAAGGCTTATCTGCGGGATTTTTCCAGAACCTGGGAGCCAAAAATATATAAGGCGGTCGCCTTTCCCTCGAGTCAGTTAGTTAGAGTCAGTCAGTGTAATTAGTGAGTCAGTAGAAGTAAATAAGTGAGTTCATTATTCAGTTGTAGTGTTCCGAGTTTAGTTTGGTAATAAAGTGGGTATTATTCAATTCAAGTGTTAATAATCAATTCGAACCGATAAGCCCACAACAATATAGTATTTGTTATCGAACATATCAAAAAATTACAATCAAACAGTTAATAATCGCTCAGACTTAGAGCCTAATTTAAAAGTTGCAGTCGTTGTCACCTAGGCCGGGCCTGCACATCCGAGCATCTTGCTGAGACGGGGCAAAGTAGTTGAGCAGAACGTAGCTATTGCAAATCAGCGGGGCAGTCTATCCGTGGCCCTGTAATTCTCGACAGTCTGAAGCGCATAATGATAGCCTTCGCATGCACCAGATATTTTGTTTTGTACGTTTTTAGCGACATTGCAGCTACTAATTCTATTAAAACACAACTAAACTGATAAAAAATAAGACACTGATTGATGATATTAAAGTGGAATTAAAAGGTCTCTTCCTAAACCTGACTAATTAAGCAAGAAACAAGTAGACATAATTCGGAAAATACCTAATAAAACCATGTCAAGAAAGTTCAGTAGAGGCCCTCAAATAGAAATCATGTCAAACTGAAAAAGGGGGAATTAGATTAGGAACTTTATTTCATGTTACACTTAAAACTTTGCTTATTTAGATCTCTACAGTTAAAATTCCTTAGTTGTGGTTTTATTTTACAAAAATTCAACGCTATTCACATCGAAAATGTTGTTTATAAACTTTTTTAGTTAAACTGATTGATAACAAAGCTCTAAATGACCACTTAGTGCAAATATACAGTAAAATTGTAAAAAGCTCCTTAGAATACGTTTAACATCTGCGATTGACAATAACACAATGGCTTGGCATTTTGTACGTAAGAAAAGTGGCCATATGCCGTCGGTTCTTATGTGCCTTTATTGCCTGCGGTGCGAGGGCGGTTTATAGGGAGGAAATCGGATTTTTCAAGCCCACTTCCACTCGCATAATGCCCTTTTGGTACGAATGCTACACACAATGTTGGGTTTTCAAAGACCTTTCAGCTAAGCTCGTATTCTGTAAATAGAAAAGCCCTTGTTATCGATATTGTTATAATTTGTTATGTTGCAAGATTTCAGGTTGTGCAAGGGTTACTTATGAAACCAGCTGAATGGAGATTTTGGTATTAGGCCAGTCGAACGGAAGGCAAATCTCTTTTATCGCGAATTTACAACTCTTCAGGTCTGAAATTAATCACATTTATAGTTATACATAGATGTTGTTGGCAAAAAAAAACTGAGTGTTCATTCAAAGCTTTAAAGTACTATTAAAATTTGTTGCTTCTTCATGCATTGTAGAATATGTAAAATAATGGGCTTGGCAAATTAAAAGAAAGATTAACTCGACATTTTAAAAAAATTGTCACTAGATGCAAACAAAATTGTTTACTCGATAAATTTGATCTGGAAACTAGTCCAAAATTCGAGATTTAAATTGTGAAGGACTGAAATTAATCACATTTATAGTTATTCATGGATGTTGTTGGCAAAAAAAAAAACTGAGTGTTTATTCAAAGCTTTAAAGTACTCTTAAAATTTGTTGCTTCTTTATGCATTGCAGAAAATTTCAAATAATGGGCTTGGCAAATTAAAAGAAAGATTAACTCGACATTTTAAAAAAATTGTCAGTATATGCAAACAAGATTGTTTACTCGATAGATTTGATCTAGAAACTAGTCAAAAATTCGAATTTTAAATTGTGAAGGACAAACTATCACGAGAATAAAATTTCTAGCAATATTCCAAGTGCTGATTTTTCTTTATTCTTTTATTGATAATAAAAGTTATCATTGTACCATGTCGAATATAAAGTGGGCTTTATTGCTAGTATTGCACATGAATATTCTAGTGCCTACGACTGAAATCATAACAAAAACATAGAAATATTAATACGTTTCAAAGGGACATTATGAAAACTTGAAGCTTGCTAACCTACAAAGCTTTAACGACCCAAAGGTTGAGTCTAAATCGAATGCCCCTGACTTGTTCACTTAAATCATAAATTTAAAAAATTTCGCTCGCATTCGACCCATCAAGGGCCCCTCCGGCACCACCAACGAGGGCATATATCTCAATCCAACCATTAACACCACATTTAAAGTCTTACCAGAATCACAATGCGAATAAATAGCACATTAAAATGTACGCCCAGCGCCTTCCGAAAGGATTTTAATAGAAAACCATGAATAGTCCACATGTATAAAAAAAAAGTCGCCCATTGTGATGGCAAAAAAAAATTCGATAGGAAGACATGACTTAAAGGGTGCAAAATACAAAAGTATCGTCGAACAAAAAAAAAATGGTCCGCGGACCAATTTCGTATTCATTCGGAGGGGCATCTAACCCTTCGGTTGGTAATTTATAAGAGTCGTTTCCCATAATCGACCTTGTACCTCTAACAAATCGAAATTAACATAACAGTGATCGATACGGTGCGATTGAATTGTCAACTAGACCGTTTCGATTCGGTTAAAATATAAAATCGCTTTGGGGCGTGTGCGGAAAATATTTATTTTTTTATCAAACAGCAGAAGCGTTTGACTCGCCATTAGATATTCATTTATTCCCGTGGAAGTTTCGGGAATTGAGCACATTTGAATTGGTTAACATTATTGACTAATAAAGTATCGATTACAGTTTTACATGGCAAATTTAACCGTTTTAGGCAGAAGGTCGAAAGGGCACGTCATTATGAAGCAGCAGATGTAGAGTACTAGTAAATGAGATCTATGATAATTTTAAGTTTAACTACGACCACTTTCTTCGGTTTTGGTGCAACGGACTGATCCCTGGCTATCTTCAAATGTTGAAATACAAAGCTTATCCCCTGAAACCAAGACAGGTTGAAAAACACAACAAAGGTCGCTCTAACGCAAGAAGATTTAAGGCGAGCTGTTCAAAAAATTTCGAATTTTTAAAGACGATATTTTCAAAAGATTTGGAAAATTGAAATACTGAACTTGTCCCCTGAAACCAAGAAAGATTAAAAAACACAACAAAGATTGCTCTAACGCGTTTCGACAGCCAAGATGTCATCTTCAGAGAAAAATCTAACTACTAACTAACTAACTAAACTTTTCTCTCTAAAGATGACAGCTTGGCTGTCGAAACGTGTTAGAGCAACCTTTGTTGTGTTTTTTAATCTTTCTTGGTTTCAGGGGACCAGTTCTGTATTTTAATTTTTGAAGAAAACCAAGGACCAGTCCGTTACATTAAACATAAAAAAAGATTTGGAAAAAAAAAGTTTAAAATTTTGAGAAAAGTGGAAAATTTTGAAGGAAGTCATAATGTTCAAAATAAGTTAAATTTTCACAAAAGTCTCTTGTTATTAGTTATGAAAATCAAATTTGTCAAAAAAGTCGACATCTTAAAAATATCATCAAAACTTTAAATTAGAAAATATCGGCGAGTTGTTCAAAAAAATTAAATTAAAACTTTTAAATGCCAAAAAATTTTCTTCGGAAAAAGAAATAGTTTCATGTTTCGGATAAAAAGGTGTCAAAATTAACAAACGGCTTGGAAACTAACAGAATAGAGTACCAAAAATTCGCATTTTGTTTTTCTTTAGAGAATTAAGCTCTTACTATTCAACAACAATTATTGTTCCAAGACATAATACAAACATTGATGGCAACAGAAAATTAAAATCTTCAACGACTGAAACCAACTATTCAAGTTTTTGGAAAGGTCACTTTACAGACTTCCAAAAGATTAAATTAAAAAGCATTCAAAAGCTTTGTAACGAATATAGGGGAAGACCAAAAGCTCTTTTAGAAATATAGAAAGATTCAGATGTTGACTCTTTAAGAGGAACTTTCTGAAATATTCCTGAAAGGTGTGTAGAAGATATATTTGTATCCACTAACGGCAGAAGGAAGCTAAAAGAAGCCGAAAATTGTTGAGAAGATTACTTAATCAACTTCCAGAGATTATATGAAAGATTTTAAAAATTTTTCTTGAGATAGAAAGGAACTTTCTGAAATATTTTTGGAAGATGTGTAGAAGATATAATTGTATCCATTAACGGCAGAAGGAAGCTAACAGAAGCCGAAAATTGACGTCGTTGCGAAAATTACCTAATCAACTTCCAAGAGATGACATGGAAGATTTCAAAAATTTTTCTTGAGATGGGAAGGAAGTTTCTGAACTCTTCTTCTTCTACACATCTTCCAGGAATGGAAGATGTGTAGAAGATATAATTATATCCATTGATGACAGAAAGAAACTAAAAGAAGCCAAAAATTGACGTCTTTGGAAAGATTACTTAATCAACTTCCGGAGATTATATGGAAGGTTTTAAAAATTTTTCTTGAGATAGTGAAGATGGCAAGAAGTTCTTACTCCTCAGAAACAAGATGCAAGGTATGTTCAACTCATAACGAAAACATTGATGGCAACAGGAAATAAAAGTATTTAACGAATAGAGCCAAATTTTTTAGTTTTTATAAGGATCGCCTTACAAACATCCAGATAATTAAATTGAAAGACATTCAAGGGCTTTATTGAGAACATTGACAAAATCCAAAAGCTCTTTTAAAAACATAAGTAGCTACAGAGGGATATCAAACCTGTTATCTCTTTAAGAGGAGATTTCCTAATCACTTATAGAAGATGTGTAGAAGGTACATCAGTAGGAGAAAAATAAAGGAAGCCAAAGATCAACGTTTTTGGAAATATCACTTAAGCTATCTCCAGACTGGAAGACTTCCAATTCTCTTCTTGAGATAATGAAAGTTACAAACTCTTTCCTCTCAGGAACAATTATTTCTGATGGAACGGACTGGTCCTTGGTTATCTTCAAAAATTGAAACACAGAACTTGTCCCCTCAGGGGACAAGTTTTGTGTTTCAATTTTTGAACAATTATTTCATCAAGGTATTTAACAAAATCATTGATGTCAGCAGGATATCAAAATCATCAACGAACGAAGCCAAATATCCAAAGGATCACCTTACAAATTTCGGAAGGATTAAGTTGATAGGCATCCATGAACTCAATTACGAACATCGAGAAAATCCTAAAACTCTTCTAAAAACCTGGGAATCTACAAACAGTTTTAGCTGTTAACTCTATGAGGGAATTTTCCTGAACTATTCACAAAAGTCATGTTGGAGATATGTCATATACATGAATTGCAAAGAAAACTATAGAAAACCATATTATTTTTGGGGAGATCACTTGGTCAACTACCAGGAGTTTAAACCAGAAGATCTCCAAAACCATTTCTTGGGATAATGAAGTAACAAGCGCTTTATATTCACAAACAATTATTTCTGCAAGAAATATTAAATCCATAACAAAAACGTTGATGGCAAAAAAATTAAAATCCTCGAAAAATGAAGGCAAATATCCAGTTTTTGAAAGGATCACAATACAGACTGCCAGAGGGATAAATTGAAAAACATTCAAAAGCTCAATTGTGAAAATCTATTTAATCCAAAAGTTCTTTGAAACAGATGAGAAGCTTTAATTTAATTCAACAGGTGACTCTTTTGAAGACAATTTTGAAACAGCATTTCCGGAAGACCCGTAGTAGATGTATGACCAAAAATTCTTATTCTGAACAAACAATCATTTTTACAAGACATGCTAAATAGGTATTGATGGCAGCAAATTAAAGTTTTCAACGAGTGAAGGCAACTATTTTTGGAAGATTCACCTTACAGAGTTCTAGAGAATTAAATTAAAAGACATCCAAGAAGACAATTACGAACATCAACACAATAGAAAAACTAGTCTGGAAACATGAGTAACCAACAAAAGATCTAGCTCCTAGTCTTCTATTTTTTTTAAAGAGGGAGACTTTCTGAATTATTTGACAAAAACAAAAAGACAATTACGAAGATCAACACAATCAAGAAACTAGTCTAAAAACATGAAAAGCCACCATAAGATCTAGCTACTCGTTTTCTATTTTCCTCAATGAAGAAAACTTTCTGAATTATTTGACAAAAACAAAAAGACAATTACAAACATCAACACAATCGAAAAACTGGTCTGGAAACATGAGAAGCCACCATAAGATCTAGCTGCACGTCTTCTATTTTCTTCAATTAGTGAAACTTTCTGAACTATTGATAAAAACAAGGAAACAATCACGATCATCTACACAATCAAAAAACTAGTCTGAAAACATGGGAAACCCCCACAAGATATAGCTGCTCGTCTTTTACTTTCTTCAATTAGGAAAACTTTCTAAACTATTGACAAAAACAAGAAGACAATTACAAACATCAACATAATAGAAAAACTAGTCTGGAGAAACCACCAAAAGATCTAGCTGCTCGTCTTCTATTTTCTTCAATGAAGGAAACTTTTTGAATTATTTGACAAAAACAAAAAGACAATTACGAACATCAACACAATCAAGAAACTAGTCTGAAAACATGAGAAGCCACCATAAGATCTAGCTACTCGTCTTCTAGTTTCTTTAATGAAGGAAACTTTCTGAATTATTTGACAAAAACAAAAAGACAATTACAAACATCAACACAATCGAAAAACTGGTCTGGAAACATGAGAAGCCACCATAAGATCTAGCTGCACGTCTTCTATTTTCTTCAATTAGTGAAACTTTCTGAACTATTGATAAAAACAAAGAAACAATCACGAACATCTACACAATCAAAAAACTAGTCTGGAAACATGGGAAATCCCCACAAGATATAGCTGCTCGTCTTTTACTTTCTTCAATTAGGAAAACTTTCTAAACTATTGACAAAAATAAGAAGACAATTACAAACATCAACCTAATAGAAAAACTAGTCTGGAGAAACCACCAAAAGATCTAGCTGCTCGTCTTTTATTTTCTTCAATGAAGGAAACTTTCTGAATTATTTGACAAAAACCAAAAGACAATTACGAACGTCAACACAATCAAGAAACTAGTTTGAAAACATGAGAAGCCACCATAAGATATAGCTACTCGTCTTCTATTTTCTTCAATAAACAAAACTTTCTGAATTATTTAACAAAAACAAAAAGACAATTACGAACATCAACACAATCAAAAACCTAATCTGGAAACATGAGAAACCACCATAAGATCTAGCTGCTCGTCTTTTACTTTCTTCACTGAGAGAATATTCCTGAACCACTGACAAAAAACATGTGACAGACATACGATATATACAAATGGAGAAGAGAATTTAAGCAACTCTCAAAGGTACAAACTGGAGGACTTTCAAAATTTTCTTCCAGGCATAATGAAGGTTATGACGAAATAGGAACAAACGTTCAAGTTTTTGGAAGGATCGCCTTTCAAACAACCAGAGGACTAAATTAGAAGACATTCAAGAGCGCAATTACGAACATCGACAAAATCGAAGAACTGAGAACATAAGCAGCTACAAAAAGATCCAATTTCTTCTTCTTTCATCTTTGAGAGGAACTTTCTGTACCATTAGCAAGAAAACCTGTAGCAGATATACGATATGCACCAATGCAGAAGAAAACTGAAGGAAGTCAAAGATCGACTGCTTCGGAAAGATCACCTAAGCAATTTTCAGGGTTCAAAATGGAGGACTTCCTAGAGTTTTTGCCTGGAATTATGAATATTACGAAGAAATATAAACAAATATCCAAGTTTTTTGAAGGATGGCTTTACAAACCGCCATAGGACTCAATTAGAAGTCATTCAAGAGCGCAATTACGAACATCGACAAAATCGAAAAGCCGTTTTGGAAACATGGGAAGCTACAAAAATATCCAATATATTCTTCTTTCTTCTTTGAGAGAAACTTTCTGTGCCATTTGCAAGAAAACCTGTAGAAGATATTCGATATGCACCAATGCAGAAGAAAACTGAAGAAAGTCAAAGATCGACTTCTTCGGAAAGATCACTTAAGCAACTTTTAGGGTTCATAATGGAGGACTTTCTAGACTTTTTTCCTGCAATTATAAATATTACGAATAAATAAAAACAAATATCCAAGTTTTTGAAAGGATGGCCTTACAAACCGCCATAGGACTCAATTAGAAGCCATTCAAGGGCGGAATTACGAGCATGGTCAAAATCAAAATGCTGTTCCGGAAACATAAGAAACCGCAAAAAGATGCAGTTTTTCTGCTTTCTTCTTTGAGAGGAACTTTCTAAACTATTTGCAAGAAAACCTGTAGCAGATATACGATATGCACCAATGCAGAAGAAAACTGGAGGAAGTCAAAGATCGACTTCTTCGGGAAGATCACTTAAGCAACTTTCAGGGGTTCAAAATAGAGGACTTCCTTAACTTTTTTTCTGCAGTTATAAATATTACAAAGAAATAAAAACAAATATCCAAGTTTTGGAAAGGATGGCTTTACAAACCACCATAGGACTCAATTAAAAGCCATTCAAGCACGGAGTTACGAGCATGGTCAAAATCAAAAAGCTGTTCCGGAAACATAAGAAACCGCCAAAAAATGCAGTTTTTTCTGCTTTCTTCTGTGAGAGGAACTTTCCGAACCATTCGCAAGAAAAGGTGTCGCAGATGTACGATATACACGAATGCGGAAGACACTAAACCAGCCAAAGATTGACGTGTTCGGGAAGATCACTTGAGCAAATTCCAGAGGTTCAAACCGAAGCAATTCCAAAACATTTTCCTGGGGTAATGAAAGCTACAAAGGAATAAAAACAAATATCCAAGATTTTGGATTGATTGAAATTAAAGCAAGGCAAAGATCGAGATCTTTGGGCAGACCACTTAAGCAATTTCCAGTGGGTGAAACTGGGCGACTTCCAAAACTGTTTTCTTGTAGTAATGAAGGTTGTGAAGGAAGAGTAACAAATAGTCAAGTTTTGGAAAGAATCGCCTTTTAAATCACCAGAGGACTAAATTGAAGGATATTCAAGACCTCAATTACGAACATCGGGAAAATCGAAAAGCTATTCTGGAAACATGAGAAGCCACAAAAAGAGGCAGTCTCTTCTTCTTTCTTCTTTGAGAGAAACTTTTTAAACCAGTCGCAAGAAAAGGTATAATAGATAAATACTGTAACGCAATGTTAATAGATAGAATAGAATTTAGAATAGAATTTAGTGCGTAAGAAAAATTTCTAGAAAGATCTGATAAGGGGAAAGCGGCTGCAATAACGAAACAAACGGCAGATAAGCGTTCTAGAAATTTCGGCAAAAGATAAGCCTTATCTGCATGATTTTTCTCTATGAAGGGAACTTAGTTTAACATAACCTCTTATAATACCTTTTATAGTGTTAGTGACCCTTTTTATAGTGTTTCTGACACTTTTTATAGTGTTATTATCTCATAAATTGCCATTACTTATGGTCCACCCTGTATTTAATTAATTGTAAGTCACAGAAAGGAACTGTGAGACAAGGTGAATTTTAGCATCCAATTACCTTATGAATGTTTTACAGAGTGTTATTGTTATTGTGGACCATAAGAAACTATCTTTGACAGAATTACTGTCATCAAAAATTCTAGTGTCTCTAGTCGGAATTTTTAGAATATGACACACATAATAAGCCTCACCTTTGTATCTGTACCAATGTTTTCAATGAGACATATCATCTAATCTTTAGGAATAAAGTCATCGTTCATACTGAGTAGGCTGTGGGACTTCGGGAGAGCTCGTTGTCTCGTAAGTTGGCGACGCACCGTCTAGATGGACGAGTTGACATTCAGCATTTCCAAATAATGTTTACAGCTTCGCTCCAGGTGCTATTGATTGGACACCTGCACCAGAACAATTGTCTGGGGTTGCTAGGATACCGAAAGCGTTGCATGTTGAATCTGAGGATTTGTCAAATCTGCATGCGTCGCGTACTTTGAACCCATTCTTTGCAGAATCGGAGATTTACGGCATTAAAGACTGCTCTCTTAGATTATTTCTTTGCTTTTGAGAAATGCTCGTCGGTAGAAAGCGACTCATTGTGGATATTTCCGATAATTATGTGCCTCCTGGATGAAAGCTGGCAGCTTTTGTGAATAAATTCGGAAGCCTTGTAATTGCGACGATATACAGAGGAGACCGTTACGTGGCATAGATGAAGTCAAATATTTTGTTGATTAGATAAAATTAGAACATCTTTAAAAAAAAGTTCGAAATGTTTAGACTAAAAATATTGATATAAAAATGTTGTCCCTTGAAACTAAGAAAGATTAAAAATACAGCAGGTGATAGCCAAGCTCTCATCTTCAGACATATACTGAGTATTTGGTGTATCAGGTAGTAAAAGCAAAACATTCTCAGACGATGATGTAAATTATAACATTTAATATTACTTACATTAAGGAAGAATTTTTATAAATTCATGACATTTTTCATTATTCTTCATTTTTCATAATCATTTAATATTGTTGCACGTTATCGGTTCGAATGATTACATACACCGTGAATTATAACCACTTTATTTCTAAACGGAACTCGAAACACAACAATTGTAAGTCGCTAAAACTGCTTGATTAACTTCTAACTAACTACACTGGTTATCTGACCGACTGACTCGAGGAAAAGGCGACCGCCTTATATAGTTTTCGCTTCCGGGTTCTAGAAAAATCCAGCAGATAAGGCTTATCCTTTGCCGAAATTTCTGGAACGCTTATCTGCCGTTTGCTTCATTATCGCGGCCGATTTCCCTTATCAGATCTTTCTAGAAAATTTTCTTACGTACTAAATTCTATAATCTACATTTCGTTCCAATATTCTATGATATCGTTTCCTTGACAATCCCTATTTGTTTTTTGTTATCCGCTACTTGAAAGTTACCTACTCTCTAAGTCCCGGACACAAAAACACTTTCTCGAAATGTTTTCTGATGATTCCTTTGCGCATGTTGGAGCCTGAAACTGGGTCAAGAAAGTAAGAATTCTTATATTTTAGAAAAAGAAAATTTCGAAAGTAAAGTGGACATTGAAAAAACGAAACTTTGACTTTAATGGTTCTACTGGGCAGTTAAAAAAGACTTGAAACGTCGACACCTGGGGAAAAAGTCAAAATTCTTCTTTCTTTCTTCCTCATCTTTTTTCCTTCCTTTCACTTATTCCTCTTTTTCTTCTTTACTTTCTTTTCTTCCTCTGTATCTTTTTCTTCCTTTTGTTCAGTCCTTCATCAATATTTTTCTTTTTGCTCTTTCTCTTCCTCTTCCTCTTCATCTTTATCTTCCTCTTCATCTTTATCTTCCTCATCCTCATCCTCATCCTCATCCTCATCCTCATCCTCATCCTCTTCCTCATCCTCTTCCTCTTCCTCTTCCTCTTCCTCTTCCTCTTCCTCTTCCTCTTCCTCTTCCTCTTCCTCTTCCTCTTCCTCTTCCTCTTCCTCTTCCTCTTCCTCTTCCTCTTCCTCTTCCTCTTCCTCTTCCTCTTCCTCTTCCTCTTCCTCTTCCTCTTCCTCTTCCTCTTCCTCTTCCACTTCCTCTTCCTCTTCCTCTTCCTCTTCATCTTCATCTTCATCTTTTCCTTCATCTTTCTTTTCCTCTTCCTCTTCCTCTTCCTCTTTCTCTTCCTCTTCCTCTTCCCCTTTCTCTTCCTCTTCTTCTTCCTCTTTCTCTTTCTCTTCCTCTTTCTCTTTCTTTTCCTCTTTCTTTTCCTCTTCCTCTTCCTCTTTCTCTTCCTCTTCCTTTTCCTCTTCTTCTTTTTCTTCCTTTTTCTCTTCCTCTTTCTCTTTCTCTTCCTCTTTCTTTTCCCCTTCCTCTTCCTCTTCCTTTTCCTCTTCCTCTTTCTCTTCCCCTTCCTCTTCCTTTTCCTCTTTCTCTTCCTCTTCCTCTTTCTCTTCCTCTTTCTCTTTCTCTTTTTCTTCCCTTTTCTCCTCTTTCTTTCTTCATTCCTCCTTTCCTTCCTTCTGAGAAGAAGAGATTCTCTTTGCCTTGTTATCCGCCCTTCTACTTTTTTCTTATTACACCCTCTTTCTCCCATTCATCTCTTCTCCCTTCCCCTATTTCTTTCTTTCCTTCTCTTTTATTGTTTTAGTGTCAAAATGTTGGGAAAGTTCCAAATTTTTAACTAGAAGGTTTACAAAAAGTTAATATTTTGAAACCTTAAAGCTATTTGGAAAGAATCGAAAATATTGATTTTATTATCGAAATTTTGAATAGAAAGAACTAAGATTAGTTTTTTAAGCTTGGGTTTTTCTCATAATTTCAATCCTCTTCTTAATCCTATTAGCAGAAAGATTTATCTTTTTCCAAAATTTTAGAAGTTAGTTTTTGATCTTTACCTCAAAGTTTCTACTATTTTTTGAGAATGTAGGTTTCTTCTCCACAATAAATAGTTCTTTGCTTAACCATTTTACAGGACTGATTACAGAAACTCGCATTCATTGGGAATTTATTTTAAAAAGAAGTGATTAAATCAATTTATGAATATTGATTGCAATGTTGCCAAAAAATCTAATTCCTCTTATAAATTGACACATGTCTTCTATTCTTTATTGTTTAGTTTGGATCTATTTACTAAAAGCAATCAACATCAGACATGTTTGCAATCAAAAATATTTTTCCTTCTTCATCAGATTTCTCCAGTTTATACTTTTAAGACTCTCTTTCAGTTAAATCAGCGATCTTAAGGCGTTTAATTTCAGTCGGTTCACACGGACAGAAGAGACAAATTTTGAAATACAAAACGTTCGTTCTTTATCGAAGTTTGCAATCGACGAGGGGTCACTGTTTCTAATCCAGATTCGATCAGGAAATCGTAGACGATTCCGTTTGCAACAATGTGGTATTTTTTTATTGAATTTCGTCCGACGATCTGCCACGGATGAAGTTAGGTCGCGGACCCTTGATCTTCTCTTCGACGCTTATCAGATCTGTCGAACAAAAGCGACATAATCTGCAAAACCTGAAGGGTCTTTTGATGTCTAATCAAAAATAAATAGACGTTGGATAATTGTTTGGTATTGATGCTTACAAGGGTCAATTTGATGCGATTTCACAGTTATTGGGCAATTACGGCCTTCCAGCTTGCACAAGCTTAAAATCTTCTGGAATACTCGCTAACGCCATATTTGCTAACTGAACTTATTAAATGTATTCCTCTCCATCAAAATCTATTGGTTAGAAATAATATTGTAGGATGGATACTCATCGCATGTACCATTCTGAATTCATTTGGTGATTAGGTGATGGTACGATATACTACATTCATTGATATTTAGAATATCTTCCACCCTCTACAGAAGTTTTTAAAATGACACCCAGAAATGTGAGACCGCTGGAAATTCCACCCAATCGCACATAATACATTAATATGCCTCAATAGCTACATTTTCGAAGCAATTGATCCGGTCTATTTTACGTTATTAACCGGGGTATTGTCCAGATGGCCAACAAAGTCGTTTTTCTAGCTTCCAAAGTGACCATGTTAGCCAACATTCCAAGCAGCGCAACCTTCCTTACAAAAGGGATAAAATATATAGGCTTCCTTGAGGGGCATTGTGCAGGGCATATTGTGGAGTGCGAATGTGCGACACAGTTCAGTTACCGTGAAAAGGGATTTTCTACATTAGCATCGTTCGTTCCTACTGCCCAAGTGCCTTTTCAATTTTACTATTTACCTCTCTCCGCATTCCGCATCCGTGAATGGGTTTACTTGGACCGTCGTCTCCTCATATCTCACGCAGATGGAACGTCGAAATCGCAGCGAATATATATGGGGGACCCTCAGGGCTTCCTCTGTGGTCAAGAGAATTTTTCATAAATAGACCTTGACACTTTAGTTTGTATGTTGTGAATTTGCATTCAGGAAAAGCAAATTTGATAAATATCGTCTAGTGAAAAATTTTCCAGATTTCACTTAAAACGTCAGTGCGTTTATCCGGTGCTTCAGTAAGAAGTAACTTAAGTGATAGTAGATTTCAAAGAAACAAATCTCGAAGTCTCTAGTTTTCAAATTTTCACCGTTTCTGAATTTTCTCCTCAAGTGAAGACTTCTAAAAGCTCTAGTTGGAAATACTTCTGTATAAATTGTAACTGTATAGTGGCGTGTGGAGGAATCTGCTATTATCAGTGATGTGCTAGAATTATGTTGGAAGTCTTGTGACAGTCTTAGTCATCACTGAATCTACTATTATCAGTGATGACCAGGACTTATTTTGGAAGTTGTGCCAGCCGGGCACAAAACTTTTAAAATAACTCTTGGTCGCTAAATCTACTATTATCAGTGAGGAGCAGGAGTTATTTTAGAAGTTTTGTGCCAGGCTTGGCAGTCACTGATAATAGTAGATGCAGTGATGACTAAACCTAACACAAAACTTCCAAAATAATTCTTGGTCATCACTGATGATAGTAGATTCAGTGACCAAGAGTTATTTTGGAAGTTTTGTGCGAGGCTTGGTGATCAGTAGTAGATTCAGCGACCAGTTTAGCACAAAACTTTCAAAAAAACTCCTCATTACTGAATCTACTATTATCAGTGGCCACCAAGTCTGGCACAAAACTTCCACTGGTCACTGAATATACTAATAACAGTGATGAACAAGACTCATTTTGGAAGTTTTGTGTCAGGTTTAGTTATCACTGAATCTACTATTATCAGTGGTTGCCAAGCCTGGCACAAAACTTCTAAAATAACTCTTGGTCGCTGAATCTACAATTATCAGTGTTGACCAACAGTCATTTTGGAAGTTTTGTGTCAGGTTTAATTACCACTGAATCTACTATTATCAGTGGTTGCCAAGCCTGGCACAAAACTTCTAAAATAATCCCTGCCCATCACTGATGATAGTAGATTCAGCGACCACGAGTTATTTTGAAAGTTTTGTGTCTGGCTTGCTCATCACGATAATAGTAGAAATACGTCTGATCAGATATATCATGTCAACGTTTCAGGAAAAGCTTCCACAGATCCTATCAATTAACCACTGTTGCTCCTTCTGCTTTTGCAATCAGTTATTAATGGCGGTGGTTGCCCCGGTGGATAACCCTTGATGCAGCCGACCACTAAGAGGGTCGATATTTACATTGGCTCTAGTGCAAATACAGATTCAATAATTAGGCTATAATGCTCATTGTAATGATAATAATGGCAACGGTTGAATATGTATATGACACGCTTCGTCTTTCTGGAATGAAAACTTGACGATCTGCATGGTTTTTATACGCCGGTTGGATGATCGTAACCGTTCTAACGGTATATCACTGTCAGTCGGTTGAAAAGAAACAGACTGTCATTGTTGGGGAAATATTCTGTTTAATGGCGTGCTATAAACGCGCGCGTGTACTCAATATGTTTTACTAATTTAATCATTAAACATGCTCCAAAGGGACGAGGAGATTAATGCAACTTTTTCAGATGATGAGTTAGCTGCACGTGTTACCAAATAGACACTTAACGTATAGTCTTTGCTGAAATGTTGGAAAAAATTAGGCTATCTAGAGATTGCTGATGGAAGTGAAACCTTAAAACTATGAAAGAAGAGTGCTTTTTCTTTAATTTTTAAAGTAATTTTCTGCTCGTGTTGTACAAACTACTATAGTACTCTCTGTTGTAGTATACAGTGATTTTACAATTAATCATTTAAAATAATAATCAACATTAGTGCACTTTGCTTACCTTTTTTTATTTTGGTGGAAGGACTTGTCCTTGGTTATCTTCAAAAATTAATATACAAATCTTGTCCTCTGAAATAAAGCAAGATTAAACGCGAACGCGTTTCGGTAGCCAAGCTATCATCTTCGGAGAGATCTCTGAAGGTGATAGCTTGGCTATGGAAACGCGTTAGAACCACTTTTGTTGTATTTTTTAAACTTTCTTGGCTTCGGAGGCAAGATTTCTATATCAATTTTTGTTTACCTTGTTTAGATCGAGATTATCGCCACTGGAGGTTAATTAGATATTTCATAAACTTTTCGCCTCCAATATTTGACTCAATGTTTGCTTATAAGCTGCTCCATTTATGGATATTTCTTTTCCATAAACATATTTTTTCCATTTTTATTACAACTTCATGATGGTTGATTGTGATTCATCTTTGTTTATATTAATTATTGACAGCTTACGCAAACGTCAGGGGTCAGAAGTGGTAACTGTCAATTAGCTGCAACGTTGTCTTATTTTTAATTGCGATATGTAATAAAATTCTTAATATTAAATTGGGTTGTTGTGTTATTTTTATGGTTTTTTAGTTATTTGCTTCCATATTGTTTTAAAAATTATAGACTGGAAGAACCTTTAGGTGCTATTTATTTTTTTCTTCCGATGTTTATATCAAAATGGTTTATCCAGTTGACTGTTGGCTTTTTCACTAGTACTTAAAACATTTTCTATAAAGAGTCACAATTTATAGAATAAATCGAACTTGAAAAATAAACCCAGTTTCCAAAAATCCCTGTGTCACAATTTTTGTTTAAATTTTGATATAATCTCAAAATTTACAAGAATTCTTTTTCTCTAAATTTCGTAAAGATATTATAATTAAAATTTTTATATTTCTATTAAAATTTTAATCCAATTTTTGAAAAATAAACGAATTTTCGAAAAAAATCGAATTTTGGATGAAAGGCTCAATTTTAAGTAAAATTTCCGGAGACATAAGAGATTTAGTCAAAAATTCGAGAATAAGACGAATTTTGAGATACAGATGGAAATTTTCGAACATTTCAAATTTTGAGAAAAGGATCCAAATTTCGAGAAAAAGGTCGAAATTTCTATAAAGTATTCAAAATTTTTAACACAGTCTTCCTCTTCCTCTTCCTCTTCCTCTTCCTCTTCCTCTTCCTCTTCCTCTTCCTCTTCCCCTTCCTCTTCCTCTTCCTCTTCCTATTCATCTTCCTCTTCCTCTTCCTCTTCCTCTTCCTCTTCCTCTTCCTCTTCCTCTTCCTCTTCCTCTTTCTCTTTCTCTTTCTCTTTCTCTTTCTCTTTCTCTTTCTCTTTCTCTTTCTCTTTCTTTTCCTCTTCCTCTTCCTCTCCCTCTTCCTCTTTCTCTTTCCCTTTCTCTTTCTTTTTCCCTTTCTCCCTGTCTTTCTCTTTCTCTTCCTCTTCCTCTTCCTCATCCTCTTTCTTATCCTCTTCCTCTTCTCTTCCTCTTCCTCTTCCTCTTCCTCTTCCTCTTCCTCTTCCTCTTCCTCTTCCTCTTCCTCTTCCTCTTCCTCTTCCTCTTCCTCTTCCTCTTCCTCTTCCTCTTCCTCTTCCTCTTCCTCTTCCTCTTCCTCTTCCTCTTCCTCTTCCTCTTCCTCTTCCTCTTCCTCTTCCTCTTCCTCTTCCTCTTCCTCTTCCTCTTCCTCTTCATCTTCCTCTTCCTCTTCCTCTTCCTCTTCCTCTTCCTCTTCATCTTCCTCTTTCTCTTTCTCTTTCTCTTTCTCTTTCTCTTTCTCTTCCTCTTCCTCTTCCTCTTCCTCTTCTCCTTCCTCTTCCTCTTCCTCTTCCTCTTTCTCTTTTTTTTCTTTCTGTTTCTCTTCCTCTTCCTCTTCCTCTTCCTCTTCCTCCTCCTCTTCCTCTTCCTTTTCCTCTTTCTCTTTCTCTTTCTCTTTCTCTTTCTCTTTCTCTTTCTCTTTATCTTTTCTTTATTCCTTTTCCTTTGTTCATTCCTCTTTTCTTCCTTCTTCTCTTTTCTTTTCCTTGTTATATGCCCTTGTCCTTTCTTCCCTATTACCCCCTCTTTCTCCCTTTCACTTCTTCTCCCTTCCCTTCTTTCTTTTCTTCCTTCCCTTCTATTATTTTACTGTCAAAATTTTGGGAAAATTCCAAATTCTTAACTAGAAGATTTACAAAAAGTTAATATTTCGAAACCTTAAAGCTATTTGGAAAGAATCGAAAATTTCGAATTTTGGATGAAAAGCTCAATTTTATATAAAATTTCCAGAGATATAGGAGATTTAGTCAAAAATTCGAGAATAAGTCGAACTTTGAGATACAGATTGAAGTTTTCGAATATTTCCAATTTTGAGAAAAAGATCGAAATTTGGAGAAAAAGGTCGTAATTTCTATAAAGTATTCAACATTTTTAATACAATCTAATTTTGAAAGGCAAAAGTAGAATTTCAAGTATAAGGTTGAAATTTAGAAAAAAATGAATTATAATAAAAAAAGAAATAGTTTTGAGATAGTTGAAATTATCAGAAGATCACATTTAAAATAAAAAATTGACCTTTTGGAAAACTTGAAAAATATCGAAACGAAAAAAAGAGTATTTTTAAGGTAAACATTGAATGTTTCGAAAACCTACAAATTTTGAAAAAAATCAAATTTTTGCGGAAACGATCGACATTTTGAGAAAAAGATTGAAATTTCGAGAACAAAGTCGATATTTAGTAAAAATTAAAAATTTTTCAGAGAGTGAACATTTCAAAAAAGGGCGAATTTAAAGAAAAATTTCAGAAAAAATCGAAATTTCAAAAAAGAGATCGAAATTTTTAGATTTATTATTCATTTTTTAACGACTGACCGAGTGAAGGTTAAGCCCCCCACCTCCTGCTCCATTGTGACATTAAAAAATATACACTATTGAGATAAACGTCGAAATTTTGAGAAACAAGTTGGAATTTTTGTGGAATTTTCACCTTTTTTACAAAAATTGAACATTTTCAAAAATTATTTTTCGAAATTTCCAGAAAAATATTATTCTAAAAATTACTATTATATCAAATAATCTTCGAAATTTCTAGAAAAAGGCTAAGTCTGATAAAAAATAAGAAAAAATCGAAATTTGAAAACACAATCCAAATTTCTAAACTTAATATTTATTTTTTAACGACTGACTGAGTGAAGGTTAAGCCCCCACCTCCTGCCCCATTGTGACATTAAAAAATATACACTATTGAGATAAACGTCTAAATTTTGAGAAACAAGTTAGAATTTTTTTGGAATTTTCACCTTTTTACAAAAATTGAACATTTTCAAAAATTATTTTTCGAAATTTTCAGAAAAATGTTATTCTAAAAATTACTTATTTATCAAGTGATCTTCAAAATTTCTAGAAAAAGGCCAAGTCTGATAAACAAGTCGAAATTTGCAGGAAGGCAAATTAAGAAAAGTAACTTTTCAGAAAAAGTCGAATTTTGACGAAATTTTGAAAAAAAATAGCGACAAATTTAGAGCTAAAAGTTCGCAATTTTGAGTAAGTCGGATTTTGATAAAAGACGAATGAAGATTTCAAAAAAAAACAAATTTTGTAAAAGTAGATGGATTTTGAGAAAAACGAAATTTCAAAAAAAATGTCGAAGGAAAGGACTAGTTTGAAAGAAAAAATAGATGTTCTGGAAAAGTTACCCGCAGTCGTGAACATCAACTGTCCAAAATTAAAGAAGTTTTTAAAATATTAAATTTTCACATTAATTAGTTATGTTTTAATTTGTACCCGGTTTTAATTATGAACCAAATATAGTAGATTGTTGTATGATAGCGATAGATAGTGCTGTCGATCAAACCTACTTTTTCATTTATAAAATTAGTTTGGACAAACGTAGCTTTAAAGAGTTCGTGCAGGTTGCAAAATGATGTTTTGTACAAATTCGTTGATACCATTCTTTAGCGAGTTTTCAACTAAAACAGTAGAACCCTTATTATCCCAATCGCAATTATGCGAAATCCGAAAATATCCGAAAATTTTAATCAGTGGCGGCGGTAGGGGATGGCGATGGTTTTTTTGTTTAAATACCAACCTACGTTTTTTATTAAAATATACCAAAGCTTGGATTTTTATGGTTTATTTAGTATGCAACATGTAACGGTTTGGTGATAAAATAAAATTTGAAAAAAATCGAGAAACCACTGAAAACCAGAAATGTTTTTCGATTTTTGTCCAAAATAAACATATTGCATACCTAATCAATCAGACAGATGTAATGCTTGATCTGGTGTAATAAAAGAAGCTGGTTGCTATTTTAGAAGCTAATCTTAACCCCCCCCCCCCCCTTCTTCCCGCCTCCTTGCCCGCCGCCACTGTATTCGTGAGAATTGAACTTCACTTGTCTAAGCAATTTTTTTTTAATTTTTATTTTACAATACAACATATTTTATAATACAACCAGTGGCGGCGGGAGGGGAAAAATTTGCTTTTTTTTAAAAAACGACATATTTTTATTGCGTCTTACTTAAACTGAGGTCTTTCTGACTAATTTAATGCGTAATATGTAAGAAAATTTTTTCAGGAAAATCGTAAAAATCATAAAACCTGAATTTATATTTGAACGATTTTTTATTTTTTTTTTCAAATTTTTCACACTAACCCCCTACATGTTACATATCAAATTAACCAGAAAGATCTCAGCTTTCCAATTAAGCCATGAAATAGGGGGTTGCTATTTAAACATACCTAAACCTCCTTCCGCCGCCACTGACTTTTTTGGGAATTAAGTTTAGAGAATTAAATGTTGAAAATTATATTTTGAAAATTTCATTTTAAAAATTAAATTCTGAGAATTAAATTTTGACAACTAAATTTCATCAAAATTCGTACCCCAAAAAGGCTAAATTGGCCTGTTCGAGCGAGAAATTAAACTCCCAAATTCGAAATTAAAGTCAAAAGTCGAACTTCGAATTTCGATTCTTAAAATTTTCTACAATTTTCGAGATTTTGATTTTTTGGATATTTTCAGAATTCAAAAAAATTTGTATTCACAAAATACTTCTTTTTTCAAAATCGCTACATCTTTGGGATTTTCAATTTTTCTTGAAGTTTCTAGTTTTTTAAAATTCGACATTTCGTCTTTTTTTGAAACTTTCCTTATCCGCTTCGTTCCCAAATGTTCATTTTTTTCTTCACAATTTCGATTTTCTTTAAAATTTTGATTTCTCTTTGACATTATTTTTGATTGAAATTTTGCCTTTTTTTGAAAAATTCCCATTTTGCGAGTTGCGAAATGCGCATGGCTTTTGAGACGCCCTGTATGTGAGAATTTATGTTGCTTATGCTGTTTTTGACTTTTATGACGCCAAATAGTATTCAATTTCCAAAACAAGCAAAAAAAATAAAATTTTCAAAAATGGTCAAAACTGTAAAATGGTCGAAATCCTGAAAAAAAATTCGAAATTATGAAAAATCGGAATATTGAAAAAGACGCAATTTTGACAAAAATTGAACTAAAAAAAGTTGAAGCTGTGAGAGAAAGTCCAAATAAAAATAAAGTCGAATTTCGCAAATGAAGGTAAAATTTTACAAAAAGGCGAAATTTTGATGAAAAAGGTCAAAATAGTGTGAAGAAAATCGATAATTTGAAAAAATCTTTGAGTGAGAACTTGCTGAGGTTAATATAGACGTTATCAGCAGAAAAAGACCAAAAAAAATTGACAAAGGTGCTAGAGTGCCTTAAGTTTTTTAATTTTGGTTTTTTTTGTCGTTTTATCCTTTTATTAATATTCTTTAGGGAAAAAATTCCAATTAGAATTGTGGAAAATGTAATTTGCAAAACGTAATTTGCAAAACTAAAACACTTCAACAAAACTACGGTTGCAAGAATGCAGCCAAAACCAAACGACTACTTCCAAGAATTTGTTAAAAATCTCCTACCCTTGCGGTTGATTAGAGGGGGTTGCAATCCCAGAAATCAATTTCATACTCGATGGCTAATCCTTCTAAATAACGTGACAAAAAAATTGTCTCATAAAATACTATTTCATTGGTCGAATACTGAGCTAAAGCTCTATTATTTATTATCAACAATTGTCTGTAATTTGTATTTTCTAAAAATATTTGTTTGTATTTGATCTTTAGAATTGTTCTATTAACATTTATAATTAGGACATCTGAATCGACTCGCAGGATAATTCAGCTAGAGAGCCAATACAAAGTATCCTGCAGGACACAGACCGTGTGGCCTAATGGATAAGGCGTCGGACTTCGGATCCGAAGATTGCAGGTTCGAGTCCTGTCACGGTCGGTACTTTTTTTTTGGCCTATTACCAAATCGTATATTTAATGCAAAACACTATAGATCTGATGAGATATAGACCGACAACACACTTTTTTTTTTGTTATTTCTGCTTTTAGGTTTATCTCACTGATGATTTCAACTTCCAGGTAGTTAAAAGTAAAATAGGAAACAGTGAAATACAAATCTTGTACCCCGAAACCAACAAAGATTAAAAAAGACCACAAAGGTTGCTCTAACGTGTTTCGATAGCCAATCCAAGCTATTATCTCACAGAGATACTGAAGATAGTGTATCTCTCTGAAGACTCTAGCTTGGCTGTCAAAACGCGTTAGAGCAACCTTTATTGTGTTTTTTAATCTTTCTTGGTTTCAGGGGACAAGATTTGTGTTTCAATCTTCTTCAGAGAGATAGAAGGAAAGAGAGACAATATAAAATATTCTACTCTTTTTGAAAAATTCAGCTTTTACTAAAAATGTCGAGAATTATGAAATTTTCGAAATTTAGGAAATTTTCAATTTTTTCGAAAGTTCGACTTTTAAAAAGATCGACTTAAAAAAACTGATAGTTTTTGTAAATTTCAGCTTTTTTGAAATTATTGCACTCTTTTTGCTAATTTCAATTCTGAAATCTTTCATTTTTATTTCAATTTTCTGAATATCGGCACTGAAAATTTCGAGCTTTTTATAAATTCTGATTTATTCGAAAGTTCGTGTTTTTCTAGAAATGTTGGCATTTTTGTAAATGCCCCTCTTTTTTAATTCCGAATTTTCTAAAAGTCTTACAGAAAGTAGACCGTGTGGCCTAATGGATAAGGCGTCGGACTTCGGATCCGAAGATTGCAGGTTCGAGTCCTGTCACGGTCGCTCCACTTTTTTTCAAATTTGTCATTATCAAAACTTATATTATGTAATACAGATAACGCAAAAAAAAGTCAAAATTTCAAAACAAATCGAAGTCTTGACAAAAGCTAGAATTTTTGAAAAATTCGAATTTTTTAAAAGGATCGAAATTTTCAAAAAGTTCAGATTTTAAAGAGTCGAAATTTTGAAAAAAGATTTAAATTTTCAAAAAGGTGGAAATTTGAAAAAATCAAACTTTTTTTCAAATTGAAAAATCAAAATTTTGAAAAAGTATCAAAGCTTTGAGAGAAAATTTCGAATTTCGAAAAATGTCAGAGCCTGAAAAAGGCGAAATTCAAGTGATTCAACTTTAGAAAAATATTGAAATATTCAATGGTCGAGAAATCACGTTTTTCAAAATTAAATCAGTCGAAATACTCCAACAAATATGGAATTTGGAAAACGTCAACATTTTTAAAAAAATCAAGCTTACATCACAAAAGCTTCAATTTTCAAAATAGTAATTGATTTAAAAAAGGTCAACAAATGTAAATAAAATAGATGCGAAACATTTACATTTTAATTCAAATTTTTCGAAGCAGCAAATTTTTAGAAAGGAATCTTTAAAAGAAAGAAAAGAAAATTTTTCAGTCAAAATTCAGTCAATAGTAATATTTCAAGGAATTCAGGAAATTCTAAAAAAAGGTGAATTTTTCAAAAAATTAACTTCTTGCGAATAGTGAAAATTTTCAGTAAAATGGAAAATTTCAAAATGATACAATTTCCAAATAAAGTTAAAATTTTGAAAGTAAATAAAAATTTTCAAATATGTTGCAATTTTGATGGTCCAAATTTCCAAAAATCAAAATTTTAAGAGAGCATTCTTTTTTTTGGTAGAACGGAGTGGTCCTTGGTTATCTTTAAAAATTGAAATACAAATCTTGTCCCCTGAAACCAAGAAAGAATAAAAAACACAACAAAGGTTACTCTAAAGCATTTCAACAGCCAAGCTATCATCTGCAGAAAGATACTCTTGCTTGGTTTCAGGGGGGGAAGATTTGTATTTCAATTCTTAATGTCGTAAAATTTCATTTTAGGCGATAAACAAAATACAATAAATGAACTAACGCATTTCGACCGCCAAGCTATCATCTTCAGAGAGATACTCTCTGAATCACTCTGAAGATGATATCTTGGCTGTCAAAACGCTTTAAAGCATTCTTGAAAACAGTTAAAATTATAAAGTATAAAAGCTTAGACTGAAAATTTAACATTGTCAAAAGCCGAAATGTTTAAAGGGAAAAATTTTCAAAACGATGCGACATTTTCAGCAACAAAAAATCAGGAAGTTTTTTGAAATGTCAAAATTTCGAATCAAAAAATGGAAATCTTGAAGAAATCGGAATTTTTAAGAGTCGAGATTTAAGAAAGGAAAATTTTTCAATAAAATTGAATTTTCAAAAAAATGTCTAGTCGATAGGTTGAGAAAACTAAAATTTTCAAAAGATTAAGAACACGCGAAAACATAGCTTTCAAAATGTCCAATTTTTAGAAAAGTTAGGTTTACAAAAAATATTGACATTTGAGAGACGAAATGTTCGAAATTGGTCGAAATATCGAAGTTTTTAAACAACCGCGTCACAACCCTTTGCAAGTGGATTAAAAAAAAGAAAAAAAAAAGTCGAAATTAAAAAAACAGAATTTTCTAGTTAACATTTTTATAAGCTCAAATCTTGTAATAAAAAATTAAATTTTTAAAACTAGAAATATTTAAAATTTCAAATTTTTCAAAAAATAAAAAAAATTAAGAAAAACAAATTTACAAAAAGTCAGAATTTTGAGACAAATCGATATTATAGAAAAATAAAATTGTCCAAAAAAAAATCGAAATTTTGAAAGAAACGAATCTTCGAGAAAGTTACCATTTGGATTCTTTGACAATTTTGGCTTCGAAATTTTAAGTTTTTTTAAATTTCAACTATATTGCAAAGTTTTCAGTTTTTTTAATATTTCGACTTTTTTAAAAATTTGGTTCTTTTTATTTTAATACCAAGTTTTCGAAATTTAAACTCCAAATTTCGAGTTTTGTTAAATATTTCTGCCATTTCCAAAACCATTTTCAAAATGTTTATTTAAAAAATATCACGTTTTAAAACTTCCACTTTTAAAAAAAAATCCATTTATCAAAAGTTCCATTTTTTTAAATTTTCGACGTTTCTTCGAAATTTTCACTTTTTTATATATAAACTTCTTTTAAAACTTTGACTGCAAAAATGCTATTTTTTTTTGAAAAATTTGACATTTTTTGAAAATGTACTTTTGAAAAATCCTATTTGAATATTTCGACATTTAAAAAATTCGACTTTTTGGAAAATTCTCAAATTTTTTTTAAGATTTAAGCTATTTTGTAAATTTGGATTTACTTCAAAATATTTCGATTATTTTTCGAAAATTTTGATTTTTAAACGAAAAGGTTCCATTTTTCAAAATCTCCTCGTTTTCCAAATTGATGACTAAAAATCCCTTTTTAAAATTTTCGAGTTTTTCTTGAAATTTCAATTTTTTATAAACTTTTTACAAAATGTTGCCTTCAACAATGCTTGTTAAAAATTTCTGCCATTTCCAAAACCATTTTCAAAATGTTTATTTAAAAAATATCGACGTTTTAAAACTTCCACTTTTAAAAAAAAATCCATTTATCAAAGGTTCCATTTTTTCTAAATTTTCGACGTTTCCTCGAAATTATCACTTTTTTATATAAACTTCCTTTTAAAACTGTCTGCAAAAATGCTATTTTTTTTTGAAAAATCTGACATTTTTTGAAAATTTACTTTTGAAAAGTCCTATTTGAATATTTCGACATTTTAAAAAAAATGCGACTTTTTTGAAAATTCTCATATTTTTTTTAAGATTTAAGCTATTTTGTAAATTTGGATTTACTTCAAAATATTTCGATTATTTTTCGAAAATTTTGATTTTTAAACGAAAAGTTCCATTTTTCAAAATCTCCTCGTTTTCCAAATTGATGACTGAAAATCTCTTTTTAAAATTTTCGAGTTTTTCTTGAAATTTCAATTTTTTATAAACTTTTTACAAAACGTTGCCGTCAACAATTCTGTTGTTTTTTTGGTGAGAAATTTGACCTTTTTTGAAAAGTTCGACATTTTCTCGCAGTTCCAATTCATCGAAATTTTAAATTTTTGATAATTTTGTAAAAATGTTGACTTGAAAAAATGTTTATTTTCTGGAAAGATTTAGCATTTATTGAAAATATACTTTTGGAAAATCCTACTTGAATATTTCGACATTTAAAAAAATTATAGCTTTTTCTTAAAACATTCTCATTTTCTTTTGAAGAACCTTTTTGGATTTTTGGTTTGTTCGAAAAATTTCGGATTTTTTTGTTTAAATTGTCGATTTTTTAAAGAAAATTATGATTTTTGAAAATCTTAATTTTCTTCAAAAGTTCCATCTTGTCCTTTTTCGAAATTATGACTTTGAAAACTTGTTTTCACATTTATTTTCGAGTTTTCCTTGAAATTTTAACTTTGACTTTTTTTCTAAAAAATTCCTTTTATTTTTAAAATATTTTAAATCTTCTGAAATGCTTCGAAAATTTAACCTTTTTTGAAAAATGCACTCTCTTTTACACCTTCAACAAGAAGTGTTTTTAAAACTTGGATTTGCTTCGAAAAATTTTCAATTTTTAGTTTGAAAATGTCGATTTTTTAAAGAAAATTTTGATTTTTGAAAATCTCAATTTTCTTCAAAAGTTCCATCTCGTCCTTTTTCGAAATTATGACTTTAAAAACTTGTTTTCACATTTATTTTCCAGTTTTCCTTGAAATTCTAACTTCGACTTTTTTTTCTATATTTCCAATTAAAAAATTCGATTTGTTTTTAAAATGTTTTAAAACTTCTGAACGTTTCAATACTTCGAAAATTTAACCTTTTTTGAAAAATTGCACTTTTTTTACACCTTTGACAAGAAGTGTTCTTTAAATGTTGATTTGCTTCGAAAAGCTTCAATTTTTTTTTTGAAAATGTCGATTTTTTAAAAATAATTTTGATTTTTAAAAATCTCCATTTTCTTTAAAAGTTCAATTTCGTCCTTTTTCGAAATAATGACTTGTTTTCACATTTATTTTCGAGTTTTCCTTGAAATTCTAAATTTCACTTCTTGTTTCTAAATTGCCAATTAAAAAATTCGATTTGTTTTTAAAATATTTTAAAACTTCTGAAACTTTCAATACTTTGAAAATTTCATCATTTTTGAAAAATTGCCTTTCTTTTACACCTTGGACAAGAAGTGTTCTTAAAATTTTGATTTTTGAAAATCTCAATTTTCTTCAAAAGATCTATTTCGCCCTTTTTCAAAATTTCGAAAATTTGTTTTCACATTTATTTTCGAGTGTTCCTTGAAATTTTAACTTTGACTTTTTTTTCTATATTTCCAATTAAAAAATTCGATTTGTTTTTAAAATGTTTTAAAACTTCTGAACGTTTCAATACTTCGAAAATTAAACCTTTTTTGAAAATTTGTACTTTCTTTTACACATTCGACAAGAAGTGTTTTTAAAATTTTGAGTTGCTTCGAAAAATTTCCAATTTTTTTTTGAAAATGCTGATTTTTTAAAGAAAATTTTCAGTTTTGAAAATCTTAATTTTCTTCAAAAGTTCCATCTTGTCCTTTTTCGAAATTATGTCTTTGAAAACTTGTTTTCACATTTATTTTCGAGTTTTCCTTGAAATTTTCACTTTCTTATATATAAACTTCTTTTTGAAACTTTGACTGCAAAAATGCTATTTTTTTTTTAAAATTTGACATTTTTTGAAAATTTACTCTTGGAAATTCCTATTTGAATATTTCGACATTCAAAAAAAATCGATTTTTTTTTTAAATTCTCATATTTTTTAAGACTTGTAAATTTGGATTTGCTTCAAAAAATTTTGTTTTTTTTTCGAAAATTTTGCTTTTTAAAAGAAAGGTTCTATTTTTTAAAATCTCGTCGTTTTCCAAATTTATGACTGAAAATCTTTTTTTAAAATTTTCGATTTTCCTTAAGATTTTAATTTCTTATAAACTTTTTACAATTGCCTTCAACAATTCTGTTTTTTTTTTTTAATTTGACCTTTTTTGAAAATTTTGACCTTTTCTCGCAGTTCCGGTTCATCGAAATTTTAAATTTTTGATAATTTTTCGAAATGCCGACTTAAAAAAATGTTTATTCTTTGGAAAAATTTAACATTTGTTGAAAATACACTTTTGGAACATCCTACTTGAATATTTCGACATTTAAAAATATTGCACCCTTTTTTCAAAAAATTCTCATTTTCTTTCGAAAAACCTTTTTGAATTTTGGGTTTGTTCGAAAAATTTCTAATTTTTTTGTTTATATTGTCGATTTTTTAAAAAAAAATTTGATTTTTGAAAATGTCAATTTTCTTCAAAAGTTCCATCTTGTCCTTTTTCGAAATTATGACTTTGAAAACTTGTTTTCACATTTATTTTCGAGTTTTCCTTGAAATTCTAATTTTGACTTTTTTTCCAAATTTCTAATTAAAAAATTTGATTTGTTTTTAAAACATTTTAAAACTTCTGAAAGTTTCAATACTTCGAAAAAGTAACCTTTTTTGAAAAATTGCACTTTTTTTACACCTTTGACAAGAAGTGTTCTTAAAATTTCGACTTTTTTAAAAAAACATTTGATTTTTGAAAATCTCAATTTTCTTCAAAAGTTCCATTTCGTCCTTTTTCGAAATTATGTCTTTGAAAACTTGTTTTCACATTTATTTTCGAGTTTTCCTTGAAATTTTCACGTTCATATATATAAACTTCTTTAAGAAACTTTGACTGCAAAAATGCTATTATTTTTTTTTTAAATTTGCATTTTTTGAAAAATTACTTTTGGAAAATCGTATTTGAATATTAAACATTTAAAAAAAAATCGAATTTTTTTTTGAAAATTTCATATTTTTTAAGACCTGTAACATTTGGATTTGCTTCAAAATTTCAATTTGATTTTAAGAAAAGGTTCATTTTTTGAAAAAATTGCTTTTTTTAAATTTGACGAAAGAATTTTTTTAAATTTTCGATTTCTTGAAATTTTAATTTTTATACTTTTCAAAGATGTTGCCTTCAACAATTTGTTTTTTTTGAGAAATTTGATCTGCGTTCCGATTCACTTGAAATTTTAAATTTTGACATTTTTTCAAATTTTATTGAAAAATTTGACATTTGTTAAAATACTTTTGAAAATCTACTGAAATTTCGAACATTTAAAAATATTGCAGCTCTTTTTTAGAAACTTCTCATTTTTTTAAAAAAACTTTTGATTTTGGTTGTTCGAAAAATTTCGATTTTTGTTTAAATTGTCGATTTTTAAAAAAAATTTGATTTTTGAAAATCTCAATTTTCTTAAAAGTTCCATCTCATCCTTTTTCGAAATTATGCTTTGAAAACTTGTTTTCACATTTATTTTCGAGTTTTCCTTGAAATTCTAACTTTTGACTTTTTTTTTCTAAATTTCAATTAAAAAATTCGATTTGTTTTTAAAATATTATAAAACTTCTGAAAGTTTCAATACTTCAAAAATTTAACCTTTTTTGAAAAATTGCACTCTCTTTTACACCTTCGACGAGAAGTGTTCTTAAAATTTTTATTTGCTTCGAAAAATTTCCAATTTTTTTTTGAAAATGTCGATTTTTTAAAGAAAATTTTGATTTTTAAATATCTCAATTTTCTTCAAAAGTTCCATTTCGTCCTTTTTCGAAATTATGACTTTGAAAACTTGTTTTCACATTTATTTTTAAGTTTTCCTTGAAATTCTAACTTTGACTTTTTTTTTCTAAATTTCCAATTAAAAATTCGATTTGTTTTTAAAATATTTTAAAACTTCTGAAAGTTTCAATACTTCGAAAATTTAACCTTTTTTGAAAAATTGCACTCTCTTTTACACCTTCGACAAGAAGTGTTTCTTAAAATTTTGATTTGCTTCGAAAAATTTCCAATTTTTTTTTGAAAATGTTGATTTTTTTTAAAAAAATATTTTTGAAAATCTCAATTTTCTTCAAAAGTTCCATCTCCTCCTTTTTCGAAATTATGACTTTGAAAACTTGTTTTCACGTTTATTTTCGAATTTTCCTTGAAATTCTAATTTTAACTTTTTTTCTAAATTTCCAATTAAAAATTCGATTTATTTTTAAAATATTTTAAAACTTCTGAAAGTTCCAATACTTCGAAAATTTTACCTTTTTGAAAAATTGCAATTTCTTTTACACCTTCGACGAGAAGTGTTCTTAAAATTTTGATTTTTGAAAATCTCAATTTTCTTCAAAAGATCTATGTTCTTAAAATTTTGGTTCGCATCGAAAAATTTCCAATTTTTTTTTAAAATGTCGATTTTCTAAGGAAAATTTTGACTTTTGAAAATCTTCATTTTTTTCGAAAGTTCCATCTCGTCCTTTTTCGGAATTATGACTTTGAAAACTTGTTTTCACATTTATTTTCGAGTTTTCCTTGAAATTCTAACTTTGCCTTTTTTTTCTAAATTTTCAATTAAAAAATTCGATTTGTTTTTAAAATATTTTAGAACTTCTGAAAGTTTCGATACTTCTAAAATTTAACCTTTTTTGAAAAATTGCACTCTCTTTTACACATTCAACAGGAAGTATTTTTCAAATTTGGATTTGCTTCGAAAAATGTCGATATTTTTTTTGAAAATGTCGATTTTTTAAAAATGTTGATAGCTGAAAATCCATTTTCTTCGTCTTTAGAATTTAAATTTCAATTTTTTCAAAGTGTCAAGTTTTTGTAATTAAATTTTATTCATTTCAAAAATCCATCTACTATTTTTTGAAAAGGTCAGACTTTTTTTGTAATAATTGACTTATTAATAGATTTGACCCCTCTTCCTTTCTCTCTACCCCCTTACTCACTCACTCTCTCTCTCTTTCACACTCTCTCTCTCTCTCTCTCTCTCTCTCTCTCTCTCTCTCTCTCTCTCTCTATCTCTCTCTATTTCTCTCTCTCTCTCTCTCTCTCTCTCTCTCTCTCCTGTCTTTCCAAAAAGTATAAGAAAGAAGCCTTTTTCCAAAATGTTCGACTCTAATTTAAATATATACATCGATCATAGATATATAGTCGATCTTACTAAAAGTTGAAAACATTTACAACCAACATCGCCACATCGGTAAATTAATTAATGGCTGTAAAAGTGTTGCCTTCAACATATTGAAGGTTACCTCACCACTGGGGATATTTGTAGTCTTAGTTACATCATACATCCAGCTTGTTACATTAAGCGCTTATTGAAAGAAGTACTGTAATATTTAAACGAATTTCGGACTTTTACGGTACGGTTCGTTGGATTAGTTCATTTATTTACTTATCAGGGGGTTGACAGCTCCCCTATCTACCCACTAAGCTTTTTTAACGAAAGTCAGTATTACCTAAAGTTTACGCTCTCTTTTTGTATCTTTACAAAATCCAAAATTGTTGTACTTCCGTATTTTTACTATTCTTTGAAAACTCCAAATGAAGTAGAACATTCTGAATTTTACCAGACATTTACATTTAGGGGACTTTAACTGATAAAAAAACTAAAGGTAATTAAATCTAGCTAGACTATCAGCAGTAAAAATCTTAAAGAAAAAATTGAGATTTTTTAACAGAGTAATGTTCAGGGTTATGAAATAAGCTATCTAAATTTCAAAAATTGTTGAAGTAAATGATTGACCCTTCACGTGGAACTAAGGAACAGATGTATATTAAAATTGATGACAATTATAGGAACCAAGAGATCTCCCTACGCGCCTGGCAAGGATAAAGCCCCGATTTATTTGAAAAATCGTAGTGCACTTCAGTCACAATAGATTCGAGCGTCTGAAACCGATACCCATTGAGGAAGAATCGAGAAGAAGAGAGAAAGACCAATTTCCTAACCAAAGATGATGCTCATTATTAAAAAAGTCCACTATTCAGGACAATTCAGAAACACCTGTACAAAAGGATAAGAGACAAAAAATTAACATTACAATCGAAAGGCGGTCCTCATGCAGTTTACGAACCATAACGAGTGGAGATAATGGAACAGGCTCCACCTAGTCCTTTCATTGGCGGCAACGTTACGTCCACTTTGGTGCATGCGCCATGATCGCCAGCCTTCGCATCTGGATCCTTCACCATAGGGTCCTGTGCTTTTCCGTGATCTGCACGTATGCCGCGATTGTAATAATCACAAGAGATATTGTTTTCTTTTGTGCGTCGCGTCCGTGTCGCGACAGTTTCGTGATCGATCCGTCGGATAAAACAGCCTCAAAATTGATCTGGACCTACAAAGGCAGGTCTCCAACGGCCACTTCATCAGGTAGGATTCATTTGTAAACAAACGGCGCTTGTCTCGGACAAAGACAGACAATGGTGTAGATGTTGCAGTATTCCCACTACTGTGGAAATGCTAATTAGGGTTTATTGGCTTGATGTGTTTATTTAGGGAATGTTGTAAAGTTAGAATGTTTGCATGGGGTCCCATGGTATCATTAATTAACGCCTAAAGCGGTGCCAAACCAAATTTATTAGCCGGATTTATGCTAATGTTCTAAACAAATGTGAGACTCAATGGTCCCAGTAGGTTTAACTATAACTGAGCATTTAACTAATTTTCTTTACTGTTTCCACTACTGCATCAGACTTACCCAAATTTTGGGAATCAGAACCATAACGTCATTAAGGCAGAACAAAATTTCTCCAAAACTAATTTATTAGTATAGTACCTAGTTTCTAAACGACATCGCATTAAATCGAGCTGAGTATTCAATTCATTTATTACTATTTTACTTATTTTTTTTTTGAAATCAGAGCCATATTAGGGCAAATTAATCACTTACAAATTCCCTACGAAATTTTTAATTTTTGAAGCTGAAACCATATCGTATTTTTGCACACATTTTGCAAATATAATAAACAATAAGAAACCTATCAATGTTTGCATTTAGGTTTTATTGTCTTTTTCTTGGCCAGTTACTCCTTTCACAATTCTAGATTTTGAGTAACCTTCTGTTAAGGATTAGCAATTTCTAAAAACGCCTGCCAGATTTAAAAAACCGTCGAGCAAGGAAAAAGAGCAAATTCAAGAAAGAAGACCATGGAAACTGTCAGTATGTAAACCGTACTAGAGGTACAGCTCTTCTGAAGTGAAAATGGAACAAAAAGATGGAACCAAGGGATGTATGTAGTTAACAGAGCGAGCACCATATCTCAGTATGTCAGTCTTACCAAAGACGAAGAGTACGATAAATCAGTATGTCAACCATATTGAGGCGAACTCATCTGCAGAGACTTTGAAGTGAAGAAGAATCGTCATGACAAACAAAGTAGGTAACTTCGACACTTCTAGAGGCCAAATTCTACCGGAAATTCATCTGGAGAGAAAGCAAAAATCAAAAAATAACATAATCAATACAGAAACAACACGCTAATTCAGTCAATGAGAGTCGGTACAGGATATACTTCTTCCAGGATTGGACCATATCAAAGAACTACTAAAAGTGTTCGACGTTTTGCCCAGCATCGTAGGGGGCTTCTTCAGGCACAAAGAAAAAATAAATGAAAAATAAAATACAAGGAAATATACAAAAATGAAAAAAGACCAATTTTGAAACATTAGAGCACGGTAACTCAGTATGTCTACCATACCATAGGCGAAACTCTTTTGAATTGAAAATTTGGTACAAAGGATAAGAAAGTTTGGGTCGTCGAACACTTTTAGCAGTTCTTTGACATGGTCCAATCCCGGAAGAAATATATCCTGTATTGACTCTGGCCCTGGAAGAAATCGTTATCAATGAGAGTCGATACTTCTATTACTATATTTTTACCTCTGCCTCTGGTATTGAGTTATCGTGCTTTTCTGACTTGAAGTTTGGTTTTTCATTCCACAGTCTCTGCAAATAAGTTTCATCTTTTATTATCTGGCATTGTAAGACCAGTATTGTAGTATAGAAGCCAGAGCGGACACCAGGAAGACCAAGAATATGATGCGATCGTCCGAAATGAAGACCTTGAGAATAATAGCTGCCAAGACTCTGGGATCGAGTAAGAAACGATGACATTAGAAGAACGTGTGCAATCCAAGACATAGTAAGATGGGGAAGACAAAGAAGACTCTGGTATGAACACGTAAAAAGAATGGCCCAAACAGAATAGTCCATGCACTGGAAGGAAAACAGGAAGACCACCCAAAAGATAGCGAGACAGCTGGGATTCGATAGCAGAAGAACAACCATAGAATACGGTTAAAAAACAGAACAGCAAAATCACCTATAAGAAAAAGAAGATTATCTGGCATGGTTTAGACATACTAATCTTGTCCCCTGAAACCAAGAAAGATTTGTATTTCAATTTTTACTGACGCATAATATTGGGAGAGAATGAAACAATTTCGGTTCTCGTGAACCAGATGATTAAACAAGTAGAGAACGATTCAAAAACTAATAAAACCATGTCAACAAAGTTCAATACTAGCTCTTGTAGTTTATTAGACTGGTTTTGTTGATCTAATGTACAAAATACTTTTTTTTTAATTTAAAGTGATACAGAAAGCGACCCTTCTTATACTTTTTAAGCTATTAGCGGTTTAAAACACCTTGGTGAAGATAACCAAAGACCAGTCCGTTCCATTAAAATTATACATACTGATTCACTATTAACTGCATCCCTTGGCATCCATTTTTGTGTCACTTAAACAAAAAGAAGTTTCGTATCTAGTATGGTTCACATACAGAGTTATCCTACTCTTCTGCACTGAATTTGAATTTTGCCTTGTCCTTGAAGGAGTTTCCAACGATGGTTGGGAAAACGTAGAACCTATGCAGTAGTTCCTTAGCACGGTTCAGTCCCAGAAGAAGCATATTTATTTTGAAGATTTTTTTATGAAATTGAAATTATTTCGTAAGACTTCGGGGTGTCAGGAACGCTCCAAGTGTCAATGTTACCTTAAGATTCTGATAAAACTGAAAAATTATTCACCGTCGGCCCTTCTTTACAAGCATGGGCGTAGGCAGAATTTCCTTCAAGGGCGGGCAACTCTCATACGGAAAAATTCATGGGAAAAAAATCCTTAGCTGAGTAATGTGTACTTCGACTTAAAAACTAGATGAATTGGGCAAACTGAATTTCCAGAATAAAGTTGAAATTTTTAAAAAGAGCCCTAATTTAAGAAAAAACTTTTCAAAGGACTTCAAGAAATGTCTTAGTTCAAAAAAGTGGAGATATCCAAAATAGACGACATTTCTAAGTCAGTTTTTGTGAAAAAAAAAATGGTAATTTACAAGAAAATCGAATTTAGGTGAAAAACTTTTAAAATATTTCTCTCACAATTTTTCCTTTATTTAAATTATGTCATATTTTTGAAATTTAGAAGAAATCTTTATCCCAAAATTTCCTAAATTATTATTTTCATATTTTTAACTTTCTATTAAAATTTTGATCCAATTTTTAAAAAATAAACAATCTTTATAAAAAGTCTAAATCTTCAGAAAAAAATCCATTTTAAATGGAAATGTCCAGAAGCAGAAAATATCGAATTTTGAGATATAAGACAAAATTTGGAGAATAATATACTTGGAGTAACTTAAAATTTCAAGAAATCAAATCTAAAAAATAAATTCAGAAAAAATAATTAATTAAAAGAAAAGGTTGGAACGCTCCAAGTGTCAATGTTACCTTAAGACTCTGATAAAACTGAAAAATTATTCACCGTCGGCCCCTCTTTACAAGCATGGGCGCAGGCATAATTTCCTTCAAGGGCGGGCAACTCTCATTCGGAAAAATTCATGGGAAAAAAATCCATTTTAAATGGAAATGTCCAGAAACAGAAAATATCGAATTTTGAGATATAAGACAAAATTTGGAGAATAATATACTTGGAATAACTTAAAATTTCAAGAAATCAAATCTAAAAAATAAATTCGGAAAAAACAGTTAATTAAAAGAAAAGGTTTTATAAAACATATTCACGATGTTTGAAAAATCGTTGCAATTTCGAGAAAAAGATCGACAATATTTTAAATTTTCGAGAAAGTTTATTAAGCGGAAAATAAAATGTTAAGAAAAAAGTAGTAATTTCGAAAAAAGAATTTGGAAAAAAGAACCAAAGTTTAAGAAAAAAACTTTCTAAATTTAATTTGAAGTTTTCACGGTTTCTCCCAAAATTTGAACTATATTCCGGACCTATTTCCGGAACTATTTTTCATAAAATCACCCAAAGATTATACTCTTTCAGATTAGCCTCTTATTCGAAAACACCCTGAATCTTGGACGTAGGCAGGATTTCCTTCAAGAGGGAGCAACCCTCATTCTGAGAAATTCATTTGAAAAAAATCCTCCAGCTCAGTAATGTGTATTTCCACTTAAAAACTACACGAACTGGGCAAATCGAATTTGTCCAGATTAAAGTTGAAATTTCGAAAAAGAGCCAAACTTTAAGAAAAAAACTTTCGGAGAACTTCAAGAAATGTGGAAATTTTAAAAAAGTCGAAATATCAAAAATAGACGACATTTCCAAGTCAGTTTTTGTGAAGAAAATGGTAATTTCTAACAAAAGTCGAATTTAGGTAAAAAAAAATTACAACTTTCAACAATATTTCTCTCACAATTTTTCCTTTATTTAAATTGTGTCACATTTTTAAGATTTTCAAGAAATCTTTATCTCAAAATTTCCTAAAATATTATTTTCAAATTTTTTACTTTCAATTAAAATTTTGATCCAATTTTAAAAAATAAACAACGTTTATAAAAAGTCGAAATCTTTGGAAAAAAATCCATTTTAAGTGAAAATGTTCAAAAACAGAAAATCTCGAATTTTAAGATAAAAGTCAAAATAAGCAGGATAATATATTTGGAATGACTTGAAATTACAGGGAATCAAATCTAAAAAATAAAATCAGAAAATTAAAAGAAAAGGTTTTCGAAAAAAAATTCACGATTTTTGAAAAATTCGTTACAATTTCGAAAAAAAGATCAACAATATTTTAAATTTTCGGGAAAGTTTAATATTAAAAGGAAAATTAAAATGCTGAGAATAAAGTAATTTCGAAAAAAGAATTTAAATAAAAATTAGAAAAAGTGGGAACTTTCAATAAACCATATTAAAGATAAAAATCTAACTTATCTCATAAAATAGAAATCGAATCGAAAAATCTCCAAACTTTGAAAAAAGTCAAAATTTTTAAAGTTCTAATTCTGTGAAAAGACGCAAGTTTCAGAAAGAATCGAATGTTGAGACAGAATAATAGCAATTTCCAAAAACATTGTTCCCAAAATTTAACATTCAATAAAGACGTTGAATTTACAAGAAATCTTTTTCTCAAAATGCCAAAAAATATTTTGCTTAACATTTTTATGAACATTCCGTTGTAATTTATGAAAAAAAAACAAATATTCAAGAAAATAACAAAATAACTTATTTCAAAACTCGAAAAATGTCCAATCTTCGAAACAAGTCAAAATTTTCAAAGCTCTTATTCTGTATAAGACGCAATTTTCAGAAAAAGTGGAATTTTAAGAAAAAAAATCGCAATTTCCAAAAACATTGTTCTCAAAATTTGACATTCAATAAAGACGTTGAATTTACAAGAAATCTTTTTCTCGAAATGCCAAAATATATTTTGCTTAACATTTTTATGAACATTTCGTTGTAATTTATGAAAAAAAAAACAAATATTCAAGAAAATAACAAAATAACTTATCTCAAAACTCGAAAAATGTCCAATCTTCGAAACAAGTCAAAATTTTCTTTTATTCTGTAAAAAGACACAATTTTCAGAAAAAGTGGAATTTTAAGAAAGAAAAATCGCAATTTCCAAAAACATTGTTCTCAAGATTTGACATTCAATAAAGACGTTGAATTTACAAGAAATCTTTTTCTCAAAATGCCAAAAAATATTTTGCTTAACATTTTTATGAATATTCCGTTATTATTTACGAAAAAACACAAATATTCACAAAAATACCAAAATTTTGTTATAAATAAACAACTTTCGGAATAAAAGTCCATAAAGGAGGTATTTGAAAATAAAATTAAAATTTCGAAAAGGACAAATTTTGAGGAAAAGACGAGCATTAGGAAAACGACTATTTTAAAAGAAAAAGGTCAAAATTTGAGAAAAAAGATGAATTTACCAGAAAAAAGGCAAAATTTCTGGAAATTTTAAATTTTGAATATTGAGATAAAAATCAAAATTCCGTAAAAAGAACAAACTTTCAGAAAACAGTCAAAATTTCTGAAAAATTAAATTCTACAAGATCCAAATTTTCAGAAAAAGCTAAATG